>JAXGGA010010973.1:0-44473 GCA_038373865.1 Uloborus plumipes
CTGCTTTTTAAAGTCCTAAATAAAGGATTGATTAAAAAATGATAAAGTTGCTTGCTTCACATGCTTTAGAAAGGAAGAATTGACTTAATAAGTATGTGTTTTATATTTTTACGATGTTATTATTTCACAAAAGTAATACACATTTTTGAAGGATTGAGTCTATTGTAGCCACCGGTTTGAATTTTTGAGGTTGTATCCCAAATTTTTAAGAAGCCATTTCATCAATAATGGTGTAAAAATTCAATTCCCCAGATAAAAAAGAAGAAAGTTAGTTTTAGGGGCCCTAAACTTTCCGCCACTTTTTGGTGCACAACATGCCTAGGTTTTCACACCTTCCCTCTTTTGTTTGATAGTGACCAATATTAAAAGCAAGAAGCTGGATTCTCTCTTGACTCCAAGTGACTTGGAAAAAATCAACCATTGAGTTGATCTCGGCTGACACCAACTCGGATTACTGAAAACTCAGATTTTGCAGCCTAAAAGGATGACCTTATGTGGATTTTAAAAGGAAAATTCAGTTTTGAATGTCACTAACTAAAGCTGTATGTGTTTGAGAAGAAACTCTTTGTTGTTATCGATGAAGGGATCAAATAATAAAAAATTTCCAAACAAAGTTTTAATTACACCATATTCTTGATTTTTTTTTCTTTCTTTTTTTTTATAATTGTCTTTGATCTTTGAGGTCTTTCATTGACAAGATATCATACCAGCTGTTCTTTATTGTTGCTAAATTAAGTTTTTTCCATGATTTAGCAAACCATTTATGATTGAAATACTTTTTGATATAATCATTTTCCATAAGGAGAAAAAGGTATAGCATTTAAACAAACTTGGATTGAGCGAACTAGATTTAACAGGACTCAAGATTCGAGAGAGTACTGTACAGGGCGAGCACAAATAATGAACTCAATTTAAAAAATATACATATATTCTTGAAACTACTGCATGTATTTCAGTAAGTGATATATGAATGTAAAAATAAATATATATACAGGGTGCCCACAAAAAACTGACGGCAAAATTTATTTGTGCATAATTTACATTCAAGATGTTTTTCACTGTTGGCTACACTTAATAGTTTTAGTTTAATTCTATGAGCCACAGTGCAGACGATTCCTTGAATTAAAATACGTTTTATTCTTTGCATTATCAAGATGGATGCTAAACGCCCTTTAATTCTCTAATTGCATTTAAAAGGTAAGCGGAATTGTGATTTAAAAAAAATTGAAGTATTTAAATGTGTCAAAGAGATTAATTGAAAGAACTTTAAAATTATTTAAAGAAACAGGAAGTGTAGAAGTAAAGCATAGTGGTGGAAAAAGCGAAGTGTACGAATAAAAAAATTAATAAAATATGCCTCTGAAAGAGTGCCTCTGTATAGGTGCATGCTGCTGCAGAAGCCTTTCCAAAAAGATTGCCATCTGTGGTTAAAGTTAAAAGCGCGAGATAGGGAAACCAATAATTAAACATTGATTAACAATGATGCTACTTTCATTAAACATTAATTTTATAATCATAGAAAATTTTGTATTACGGCAATAATTTTTTTTTGAAACCGTCAGTTATTTGTGGGCACCCTGTATATATATATATATATATATATATGCATATATTTTTTTTCAGTTGCAAACGTTTGATGTATGAGCCTTGTGTTATGCGACAAACCTCTAATCCATGCGAAAATCCAGTTTGTTCCATATGCCAAATGATTTCGTTTTATGGGCTTAGGTCAAGGACCATGTATCAACCTCCAATGACAAAAACACTACAAAAACTTCAACAATGCATTTGTGCACCATGAAGAACCAATGATAGTGTAAAACTCTAAAATATGTGGGACAAACTGGGTTACAGATTAGATGTTGCTGAGTAAAAAATGCTCCAACAATCAAGCACTTAAAATTAAATATTTTTCACAATGCTTACAAATTGAACATTTGTGCGATTGAACTTCATTGGCAAAAGAACTTGAAAACTTCTCTTTAAATTCATGTATCACTTATACATGTACAGAAATTCCAAAAATATAATTTTTTAAAAATCAGTTCTGTCTTTTGGGCTCATCCTTTATTTTGCAATTCTTTTTTTCTTTTTTACCAGAGAATTAAAGTGAACTACTGTCTGACCACAGATAAGATTGAAAGGCTGACATACAGCTTACAGGGAGAATGGTTGCATCTGTTAGTTTTTAGGGATACCAGCTTTTGCAGATGTGCGTTAGCCTTTTAATTTAAGCAAAAAAGGCACATTAAATTTTTACTCCATCATTCACAAAGACTCATTCTAACTGGACATATGTTAATTTTATAGCAACTGTGTTCAGACTGCACGGAAGAATAACATTATTTATAATCAAAATATGTTGTTGATGATGACATTACTTTTCAGAAACCTAACATTTAGTGTTCAGATATTTTACAGCATATTTTATTTCCAAGGAAAATAGAAGATACAGATTCTAAATACATAAAACTTTAAGGATTTAATATGTTTTTCCAGATTTTTTCGAAAAAATTTTTCTTTTAAACAAATACAAATCAAATATAAAAACTTAATCAGCACACATTTATTTTAACACAAATGATTAAATATGTTTCCTTCATGATGTTTTTTACTAAAAAAACATGGACAGCCAAAGTTATGGTATTGCAGTTGATGTTTGTGTTATTGAGGAACAATTACATAAGAAAAAAGTTTAGAAGAATAATTACCTCAATGCAGTTGTCACAGATACCACAATGAACACAACGTGGAGGACGGTAAAACTGGCAAGTAACACACCACTTCAAACGAACACGTACGCCATGAATTTCAATGTCTTGATAAGTAGGACCAGCAAGTCCATCACCTTTAATTTCATCTTGTGTTGCTAATATAACAATAACAGAAATATGCCCTTAACTAATATAGACAGAAGATTGACAACTCAGATCAATACGAAATTTAATGTCAACAATATAAAAGAGAACATACAGGTATTTATAATATTTTTCAACATGTGTGAAACAGAGAGAAAGAGGGAGCGGGAGGGGACAGGATAGCCACAGCAATATTTTCAGCAGTGAAAAGAAGCTCCAGCTTTTGACTGAATCGGTCTGCAACCATTTATGTTGCTAATATTCCTTTTATAATTAATTTGTGCATTTTTGAGCAATAAAGCTCTCATTAAATTTTCAGTTTACATTTTTTTAATTGCTAGTCATTAATTTGTGTACTTAAATGTCCTGCCTTCATACAAAAACGTACAACTATAAAGTATAATTGAGTTTTTATTATTTGTTAGCAGTAAAAGTTAAGGGTCTTAGAAAATCACCCTTAAAAGCTTGTTTTTCACAAGTCATCAAGCTTATTATGTTTTTACTAGCGGTACCCGCACGGCTTTGTCCGTGGTATAAACTTAAAAATTCATTTGCAAAAAAATGATGTAGAAAAAAATCTCTATTTTAGTTATATTTCAACTATAATTCTTTCAAAGAATGATATAAAAATTTGGCATGGACCCCACACTACTTCCTTTTATGTGTAAATTTCTTAGTAGATGCCTTAAATGCTAAAATAGTGCTTGGAGTGAGCAAGATAACAATTCAAACATTTACATCCCTAGTTTGCCACAAAACAATGCAAAAAAAAAAACGTTTTACAACGATTAATCTCCTAAATATCGCCGATTTTAACATCATTCAGTGGATTTTTCGCAAAATATCGCCAATAGCGCCAAATTGAACCAAAATAAAAAAATTAATTTTTTCGCCAAATTTGCCGCCAACTTGGCGATATGTCGCCAAATTGGCGTCAAACACTTGGCGACTAAAAGCTTGGCTATATTTCGCCAAGTGGTCGCGCCAATTCATATCACTTTTGTCTGCATTGAAATTAACACTGATTTACCCCATAAAAAGGGTAAAAACCCCCTTGGGGGAATTCGAATGCAACCCCAAGGGGAGGTGCACAAAAATAAGCCAAAAGAGAAAATAAGAACAATTTTCTGCTCACAGAAATCTTACCAAAGTTTAAAAGAAAAAGAAAGTTTTCTTTCCTAACTTCAAAAACAAAATAGTAGAAATTTCGTGCATTATTCTTCACCATGATAATAAAAACAATAAACATTGACAAACATCAACCAGCAAATGATAAATTGAAAGCCAAACTCGTTCACTCAAGCCATTTACTGCAATTTATATTGAAATAAAAAAAAAAAAAGGAAATAAATATGTTTTGCCAGACGATAAATTTAGAATGGTTTACTATCATGTTGTTTCTTTTTTGACCTCATTTGGTTAAACAATGTTTCCCTCTTCTACACAACTCGTCAGATCGCCAAAATATCTCTAAACTCACAAAAATGGTACGCGTCAGTTTCTTCCTTCTCTACCTTTTTTAAAGAAAGGACTAGATTTCTCATTTGATTGACAGGTGCCATCTTATCACAATTTTATTATATTTCATTTGACTAATTTTAATAAGGCTTGGAGTTTGGATTGCTACAAAAACAAATACATTTTTAAAATTATTAATGGAAAAAGAACGAAACAAATAAACGAAATAAAAACATAACCATGGTAACAACATTAAAAGTTGATTTCCGTTGATAAAATAATTCATTTCATTAACCATTTTAGAATCGTTTGGCTTGCTTTACTGAAGATAAGCCTTGAATTCCGGGATTCTAAAAACAATTGTTACAGCTCTCCTGATGATCGTAGAAACTTCGAAAAAACTTCATTTTGTGCAGAAAATTTCAAGCTTTCGAATGACATAAGACTTGAAAATGTGTATGAAATATTTCTTCCCTATTTTATCGAATTTCGGCTAAGAATTCGAATAGAAAAAGAACGAAATGGAATTTTCGAAAAATCGCTTCGAGGTGCAAAACTACATGCTACAAACTAATTTTGTGTCAAGTGGCATGAAAATCGACCGAACGGTTTGGGCGCTACTCGCGTGACAGACAGAAAGACAAACCTTCAGCTTTATTATTAGTAGAGATACTAGGTGACCCGTGCGGAATTCCGCAAAAAAAAAAAAAAAAAAAAAAAAAAACCTCTAAACTTAAAATTTAATACGACAATTTTTATTGGCTTCATTTGCACAACATCGCCATCTACTGCCGTCGTTCAGACAACTTTTCAAAGAGATCAGACACGTTCACTTTTACAACTACTACAAAAGTGATACCCTATATACCCTATATTAAAATCAAATACCCAAGGCTACTACTAAACTAAATACTAACGTTATCGCAAAACTACCATAGTATTTTGAAACCATAAAAGTTACAATTAAGGTTTACCGAGCTAAGCCTTGGCTTGAAATGTCGCATTTAAAATTGATTTGAACAACAATGTAACGATTTTAACGTTTGAGCAAAAAATTTAACTTTTTCAAACTTCAATCGCTTATAAGTCGCTTAAACGTGAATTTTCGAGATTCTCGTTACGCGGCGCTAGCGGAGAAACGTTCTAAAGAACGCATTTTTGTTAATCTTTCGAATGAAATCAAAATGGAGACGATACGACAATTATTTCGCTAGATAGAGTCAATTTTGTGCCCAAAAATTGAAGTTCGAATAAAAAACGAACCGACACTTTTTAGAGGGTGGGTCTAATTTTCGTCAATAGCCCGCGGGATAAGCTTCAAAATCATAAATTTTCTTGCAATTCGATAAAGAAATGAGCGAGTTTCGACCGGGTATAGGATTCGGCTTAGAGAAATAATATATGGAGATTTAGCTCTAGTTTATGATTTTCATCCTACGCTGAAGTTTATCTATTATAAGTAAATTACCATCACACAAATTAGTAGATCATACTTACATGTAGAACTAGCAGTACTTGCATGGCAATGCCCATGCAATAAGTGTAACATAAGTCAACTGAATAAATTTAAATTCAGTCCAACCCTCTGAAGTAAAATTATTACATGCTTTAATTCAAATGTGCTCCACGACCTTTTAAATTCCACTAAATTTAATGTTAAAGTTTAAATCAATTCGCCAAATATATCAAAAAGACATTAAGTTAAGTAAGTAACAAGAGATATTAATTACTCAAATTTAGTCAATTTTCAAGGCTTAACTCAATGCACAAATTTAAACTACTATGTAACTTCAGGAATGAAAGAGCAGTTTATTAGGAAAATGGACCTAGTGTTTCAGTTTTGCACATAGAGTTAAGCCTTGAAATAGACTAAATTTGATTAATTAGTATCTCCTGTTCTAATTAACGGAGAGAAAAATTCAAAAACTTTTCTCTTTCAGAAAAAAAAACCCTTTCCAGGGATGTATAATACGGGGGAAAGTTTTCTCCCCTCAATTAGGCAGAATACACTAAAAAATTTAAAAATAACTAATTTGTAATTTTGAATTCAGAGTTCCAGGTGCAGTTCACTGGGATACGTTCAAATTTTGTGCCAAGTTTCAGGTCAGTAGGTGCTGTAGGGGCTTCTAGCCATCGGTTACAAACAAACAAACAGAGCCCGTCATCATTATATATATAGATAATGAAAACTCATTACATTTGAAAAATACTATAAGAAATTTTGAAAAAAAAGTGGATATGTGGTTCTATTTTCTATAAATATGTAAAAATAGCACCATGTAATTTGACATCCTGTTTTGTGTTGAGATGAAAAGTAAAATTCAGTAAGCTGTATTCATGTTAGGGCCTACTTAAGATATTAAGGTTCTCTGAGTTACACTTATTTAGTTCCTCCCCATAGCAGAACCTTGTAAAAATAAAAATTCGCAGGAAGCAGGCAGTGACTGCTTCAGGGGTACAGTAGTCAGTCCTAGATGACACAATAAAATATCTGCAAACTCAAATGGTTAATGAAAAAATGAAGGCAAAAAGCTGTGTGACCAGCAGGATTTTTCTATTATATTTACTTCTTTTTCAGAATTTTTAATATGTGATACCACAAAATTGGCACAAAAAGTTTAACAAAATAAATTTGAAGAGTGGATTTTAAACTGTCAGTAAATTTAGGTGAACAGTGTTCGTGTGTTCGTTCATATTATCTAGGGCAGTGCTTAACCATTCACTCAAAATATGTTAGGGTGTAGAACAACCTGCACTTTTGGTAAGTAGATGGAAAAAGACATATATGAGAAAATCTTAATTTTCTTTCTGTAACTATAGTTTTAGTCACATTACAGGGCCCTTAGGTCATTCATACACAGTAAAAAAAAACATTAATTGTGCAATACAATCCTATTAGTAATGGTTATGAATGCAAAAACTCATAATGAAGTAAGTGACTAAAACGTTAATAAAAGATGCAACAAAAAGTTAAAAGCTCACCTTTTGGAATGACACCAGGATTTACAAATGTCGCCAAAGTAAAATTTACAATCACAAATATTGTAATAACACCTTGGACAACTGGTATGGCAATACTGTAAACAGACATCAAGTAGCGGCATCTATGAAAATAAACGGAAAAGGAGACGTCATAAAATAATTAAAGACTTTTTATTAAAATAAAATAAACAACAAAATGAATATTAAATTATAACTATTATCTTATGCACATGCACAATTGAATGTCTAAAATATACAAATCAAAGATGCGACTGTATTGAACATTCAAAAACTTTAATTCTCAAGTGCTAACGACCATGATGTCACCAGAACAAATGGATACCAATGCTAGGAAAATGCAAAGCAAATGGTGAGAAACCAATATGCAGCTCCATTAGAAACAAATGAGTTCATTTTACATCATATGCTTATTTACCAAAAAACAAACAATTGTCAGTTTTGCATTAATTTGTCATCAAACAAGTGGTTGACACTGCAAAATGGCATATTTCTTTGTACACATTTTTTAGAACATGTTTTGATATGCTTAATACATGTGCGTCACAAAAAAATGCCTGCAGTGTTTGAGATTTCAATCCTTTTGCATCTTGTAAATATTTTATTATTTTTAACAAAATTTACTACTTTATATTAGGTTATTTTCTGTTTTATTTAAATGAATTACTTTATTTTCTGGAACCATGTCAACCCCCCCAATGAACTCTATTTCGCAGAAAATTGCCTATCGTGATAGAAATTTCAATTGTTTTGCAACTTTTAAACATTCTAATATATTTGATAATAGGAAGTTGTTTTTACATATGCTACCCAAGATAAGGTTATTTACGGTTTTATTTAAAAAAATCATAAAACAAATTTTATGAAACATGGCAACATTAAAGACATGTTTAAAAAATAATTACTTTTTAGTGTATGAAATTTCAATTTTTTGCATCTTGTAAATGTTTAAAATTTCTTAACAATTAGAAATTATTTCAATCTGTGCTATATTTGATTAGGTTGTTTTATTTCTCATTTTAATTATTTTGCTCCAAAACTTGTCTATAAATTATTTCAAATTAGATAGTCATTATTTGCTTATTGGTTATCCCTGATTTTATGCAAAAATATTAAAATTAAGCAAATGAGCATGTAAATATTTTAGTTTATGTTTGTTTTAAATGTAATTTTTTTTAATACAGTCGATGCTCGTTATAACGACCACATGTTATAAAGACCATCCTACTCTATGTTCTACATCTTATAGCGACCACTCGTTATAAAGACCATTTCCTGTAGGACGGAGATGGTCGTTATATCGAGCCTCGACTGTATTCAATTTATATTCATCATTTTCTTTATTGTCAAAAATACTTAATGGCATAATTTATATTACTAGAAGAAATAATTTTAAAGAAATAATGAGAGGTTTATCTTTCCAACTTTAAATTCTAGCTCAAACTGTTGATCTATGCATTTGTTTACTAAATTTCAGGGTTGGCAAGTTTTTGACAGTCGGAGGTTTTATCCGGTTTTAACCGTGGTTTTTACCGTCATGTCAAAAACCCCTTTTTGACATAATTGTCAAAAACCTAAATATCTGTCCAAAACATGTTTAAATTTGATATTAATCAAAATACATTTTCAAATGAATTTTACAATTTCTGATTTCATACACTGAAGTAAACTTTTGGAGTTTTAGCTTATTAAAATAAAGTGTAATATAAGCAATCCTAAACGTTATTGAAGGGCTCGGGAGTAAATAATGGTAACTAGCATTTAAAAAAATCAAACATATGGCTTTTGAATATGGCTTGATTGCTTCGAGAAATTACTGCAACAGATTTTTTTATTTTAAAAATGAAGTGGGTACATCAATTAAGTGCTGTGTGTCTTGGGTATACTTAATAAATTTTTACAAGTGATTTTTTTAAATTTTAATTTGAAATAGTCCGATTTTTATAATTTGTCAAATTATTTACTCCCAAGCCCTTCATTTGGGATACTATAAGATGCTTACATGTGGAAAATAAAATAAATGAATGAGCTACTATCATTATAGAATAAAAATTAATATTAAAACGTAAACCTGATTACAATTTATAAATTTTAAAAAGCAGAAATTGCATAGTGCACATTTGCCTGGTATTAGTTGTAGACTTATATACATAAAATAAACCATCTTAAGCAAAGGCGTATTTGGACGTGAGGCCGCCCTGGGCTTTTGAAACTGGTCGCCCCCCCCCCCCTTGAGGTGTTGAATTTCAGAGTTGTAAATAAAATATAAAATAAAATAAAACCTTTTTTATTTACTTGACATAAAATGTATTTTCAAGGTAAACCGTGCAAAGCCTGGCAACACAGCTAGTTAAACATGAAATTGGTTGGTTGTTAACAGGGTTGCCAGACGTCCCGGATTTCAAGGGACTGTCCCGTTTTTTGAAACATTGTCCCGTGTCCTGGGGAACATCCATAAGGGACGGTTATAGTCCCGTATTCTAAAGTAGGAGCAACATTTTACAAAAGAAAACAGCAGTTTCAGAAAAAAGAAAAAATCTGAAATAGAGTGATAAGAAAATTGTTTGAGTCATAATGTTTATGGGCGATTCTCTGTAAACTCGTCATTTTTCACACGAAATCTGTCCGGGCACGGTTTTTTGAAATGTTCGTATAATTATAATACTATTGCTCAGAAAATAAATCTATTACTTTGGTTTGAAAGAGGGCCAATTGAAGTTTGTGTTTTTCTGATAAATCATGATAGGGGGTAAGTCCCCCGCCTGGTATAACTAGGCAGAGGACTGTGTCAGGTGACTGTGTTTTTGCTCTTTGTTGCGTAATATCTGCAAAACTATTGGACCATAATTAGTTACGAGACTACCTATAAATTTATGCACAAATCGTGGACATAATAACTAATATGTTTTATAATTAAATTAATTGACATTAATAAAATCACTTCCCAGAGGACTGTTTTCTCAACGACCCTGATGCATACTTTCATCACAAACGTGGCTCCCAAACTAAGCAAAGTAGCGTTTCAACACCGTTCTCGGCGATTTCGGCAAATTCACACTGATTACTTTAAACTTCATGCCAAAAAGAATATTCAAAAGTTATAGATTTTTCGTATTACAGCTTTGAATTTGTTGCAGGGGACTGTTTGAAAAAACTCCGGACAGAATTTACATGACAATTTTAAGTTTTAGAAATACGTAATTATACCTTATTTTATAAGAAAAACATAGCTTCATTATTCTATTTTTAGATATTAATTACCAAATTTATGTAGTGTTAAGAGGGTTTTTGAAATAATATCTTTAACAGTTAGACTATGGGATTGGGACAGCCAGGGGACTGTGTTTTTGGCGCTTAGATAATTTCTAGAAAAAAAAAATTAAATTGTTATCACTCCAAATACAATTGGGCCACAAAGTATTAATGCTTTACTTGTATTAAGAGAGATAATTACTTTTTTACACTTTATTATTTTCAAAATAATCGGTCCGGACAGCCAATTACCAGTTTACAGAGAATCGCCCCTTATGTTGAGTCATAATGTTATGTTATGTTATGTTAGTGTTCTGTTCAGTAAACCGGAAATCATTTTGACAATTAGTTCAATAAACGTATCGTTCATTGTAAAAATGGTGTAACTCCTTGTAAATGACTTTATTATGCCTTATATTAAGCCTTAGCTACTATTAATCACTAAATATTTATTTTTTGAAATTTGCTTTGCTTCACTTTTATACAAAAAATATAACTAAATGTTATTCCATTTAGCAAAAAAAAAAAAAAAAAAAAATGCAATTTAAAAATATGAAGATACACAATTTTTACAACGAACGACAGAAATATTCACTGCAATGAGCTTTACGGTAACCAAAAGACACATCAAAACTTAGAAAGAATCATTACAGAAGTAAAATCAAGAGCGAGTATGATAAATAATGAATTTTCCGACACTGTATTACAATAATTTTTATTTTATAATATTGAAAAAACTGTGCAGTTGTTTTCTCTAAAGATATTGAATATTGAATTTTTATTTGTTATAGGTAAACTTCTTATATAGCCAGTTTAGGTAGTAAGTTTTAATTCTATGTCTGCTCAAAAGAATAGAATTTTTTGTTAATGAGTCCGTTAAATTATTCTTCAAAATTTCAAGTTTCCTCATTGGTATGTCCAGCATTTTGAAAAACTACAAACCAAACATTAGTCATCAGTGGAAACAACAATTATATTTTTCAAGCCAAACAGGCCGTTAGTTGGGAGATCAGGGCGAGCGGTCAATTGCTTTGCCTCCTGGTTTTGAAAAATGAATGTATATTTACATAAAAGCGGGCGTGGCTTTTGCTGAAAAAAAAAAAAAAACGGGATTGCACCAGGAAAAAGGGGGTTTGATAGCAGGGAAATCCCAACTTTCACTATATTTAGAGTTAAACATTTTCCCAGTAGTAATATTCATAAAGAAAAATAACCATGCAAAATGTATTTTTTTATTCATATGGTCATTGTGTATTTTTTTTTCTCTGTGCATTTGTGAGAAAGGTTTGACACAAAAGTTAAGGTTGTAAAAATTCAATCTTTAGGCTTCATCTCTCACCCCCCCCCCTCCCATAAGCCTGTCCCGTATTTACCGTTTTTAAATCTGGCAACCCTGGTTGTTAACAACCAGCCAATTGGTAAAAATCCGTCTCTTGCGAACTTTTATTACTACAAATCTGCTCTTACATTATTATAAATCAACATTTTTAGTACTTAATTATTTTTAGAACTTTCTTTCGAAATTTAAAACGGTTTTTGAAATGAAAAATCTTTACATATTTGTTTCAAAAATAGTTTTAAAATTTTTAAAAACTTATTTAAAGATTTAAATGAAAAAAAAATGTTACTAGACCTTATCAAAAACTTGCAATTGGAATAAAGTAAACAAATAACGAAATAACAATACTATTAAAATAATCTGTGGTAGTCCAACAGATGCAGCGACAGCGTTTGCACACTTAATGGTGCAACATCCATGTCGATGTTTTCGAAATATTGTTAAAACATTGATGTTTTTACTATCGATGTTATGGTGTTGATTCTTTTCTCTAACATCGATGTTTTTTTAATGCCGATGTTTTATTAATGTAACCTAAAATATCCTTAAAAAATGTGAATACATTTACAGTGATGATGAAAGCATCAGTATTAATCAGTTATTGCGACAGCTATCACGTTGAAAGGGAGTTATCTCCTTTTTGTCTTTAGCAGTCGACTTATATTGCGAATTATTAACTTTTTTTTTCCGATATTATTTTTACATTTGAATACTTTGTCTTCGGTTTATGATTGAATAAAAAAAGATGAGCAGGAATTAAAAATTTCTCATGAAGTTTGGAGACTTGTGCCAACTGTTTTCCATGAAAAATCTCTCCTACGTCAAATTCAATGATTTTTCACTACGAAACAGTATCAGATCATCAGAAATTGAGCAAGTGTTATTTTGTGTCTGTAGCTTTAATGGGCTGATAGCGTGGTACAAAAATTTCAATTACCTTTTGCAATACTAGCCCCACAGCCACATTGTATGAAATGACAGCTATTCATTTGTTTAGTTTACAAAATAAATACATAAACATTTTATTTCGATGAAAGAACCCATAAGAACAAAAATATGCAAATATACATCATGCATAAATCATACTCACATAGAAGCTCTATTATTTTATATACGTTAATAAATATAGTATACTTAAATTGATTCTAGTTTATTGAGAATGTGACTAAATAATTTATTTAAAAAAAATAGGTAGACTTTAAATTTTTATCCAAATGATTTCTTAGATTTAAATTAGAATTCTAATTACTGATACTGATCTAAAGTCACCAAACCTTACCGAGAAATAAGAAATAATAAGTTACGTTAAATTTAGAGAGAAATACAATTTAACGTTAGGGTTTAAAAAAAAAAAATTCTGAGCTGCTTTGAGGAGAACAAATCGATCAATTCTGAATAATCGATTTCCTTTGTCAAACTACTTTTTATTGAAAGTATAGCCAAGGAATTTAATCGTGTTTGTGACATAGTACTGCGCAGATAAAATAACATAAAAAAAAAAAATCTTCACTTTGCATGGAAGAAGTGCCGTCCCCCAAAATCGTGCTGTCCTGGGCTATAGCCCATTAAGCCCATACGTAAATACGCCACTGATCTTAAGTTAACATTTACTTAACAGGGGTCTGTCCAGGATTTTTCACAGGGTCCGTTTTTGTGAAAAACTAACTAATTTTGTGAAAAATCAACTAATTTTGTAAAAATCAAACAATTTTGAAAAAAAAAGCAAAAAAAAAAATTTTTTTTTGAATTTAATTAAAAATAAAAATTAATTTCATTTATTTTCCTCTAAAAACAGCGTACTAAACATCCAAAATGCGAAAAATCCGATTACTATAGCGGATGCAAAGAGATTGCAGTTTTAAAAGTGCATCAAAAACATAAAAACGGCATATAACGAGTTCATTTTGGTTAAAAAAAGTTTTACAACGGCATTTTAAGTCTATGATAAACATATTATTAATATCTGTTAACACAATGGATTGAAAAATAAAATGAAACGATCCATCCAGTGTTTGACATTTAGACTCATAAAAGAAGTTTATTTTGCTTTAAAAATTATAAAATAATGATCTGAACAAAAAATAAAGCGAATTTTCATTTATTTGCCTCCCAATAAAGAGTAATTAGCTCGAAAAATAAGTAAAATTTGATTTTCATATCGGATGCAGAGAGGCATTTTTCAAAATGAAAACGTCAGAAGTATAAAAACGGTAAATAAAATAATTTATTAAAGTCAAATAATTTTAGAATTACATTTCATCAGGTTTATATGATGAATGTCTTTAATAATCACCAACATGTTCGTCAAAAATTCGGAGGAAAAAATACGAAAGTAGAGACATAGCAAAACAAACAATACCAGACTTCCAATATTAACAGACAAAAAGTACATAAATTATTCCTGAATCTAACCAAAACACCACATTTGCAAGCATCATTAAAAATAATAATAAAAAATAATAATAATAATAATTTTCTGCCAAAAGAAGGTCAAAAAGTCGCACCAAAAATGTCAGATGGCGATAATTTTAAATAGCTGGTCACTCTATCAGAAGCAATCCTATTTTTTCTCCAACCCTAGGTATCTGTTTGCAGTTCTAAGTTCATTTCGCAGATAATTGCAATTATTATTGATTCCTTTTTGTTTAAGTCAAGAGCAGGGAGAAAAATCCTTACTCTGCATTTCCAGAGAAATCTATAACAGCAACATCGCAGCTAGCCATTTTGATTTGCATATGATAAAACAAACAAGCAGAACTATTATATCAAAACAACTACCTTTTTTAAGTTTTTAATTTCTTTAAAAGAAGCGGAAGCATAGCAGGCAAGAAGTGTGCCGACTTTTTTTTTCCGCAAAAGTGGCGAATAAGCAATTTCCTCCTTTAACTTCAGAAAAGGTCCAAAAATTATGGGCTTTTACACAGAAATATGCTATGAGTTATTTTGATTTTAGATTTGCTTTTTGGAAGGATAATATGTGAAATGTCCGTTTTGTTTGATCAGCATTTTGTGAAGAGTCCGTTTTACTTGGTCGTATTTTTGTGATGGGTCCGTTTTGCTCGATCGTATTTTTGTGAAGGGTCCGTTTTGCATGATCGTATTTTTGTGAAGGGTCCGTTAACGGACCCAAATTTCCTCTCGCCAGACCCCTGCTTAAGGTATTTAGTCCCAACCTAAATCGTTTTTCTTACGGAGCATGCGGTAACAAATGACCAGTTTTGATGCTTTTTGGACGCGTATGTATTGTTTTTTTGTTATGAGTTTTAAAGAAACCACAGTAATACTATTGAAGCAATAAGCTTATTTTGGAGTACAGAATATTTATAGTAATTCTCAGATAAAGTTGATTACAAAAGTAACAACAATAACTGAGGCTCGACCGATGCATCGGCGCCGATGGTTGATTTTTTTTCCATCGGACATCGGCATCGGCCACCGATGCTAACTTGAGAAAAAAATCGGCCCATCGGCCTCGAAAACATCTAAATGCCGATGCCTGGCCGATGTTTGAACAAAAAAAAAGTTTTCTTAAGAAGGAATTCTATCTTCTCTATTTTTTACATCACAATTAAAAATACGTTCACCATGTGGCTTGAAAACTAGCGGCAACGGGACCAACACAGTTCTGGGTATAAAGAAGTGAGTAACCATCCCTAAGCAAGGGCTAAGGCTTTGTAATTTTCCGAATCGGGCAGATTCCAAAATTTTCACAACACAGCACTTTCTGAGCGATCTCTTTGATGAGAGTTTTTAGAATTACAGTGAAACCTCTGAATGGCAGAATTAATTTTGCGCATTTCTTTTCTTTTTTTTCTTTTTTTTTTTGTGTGTATGTGAATGAAACCCTTTTTTTCCTTTTTAATTTTAAAAAGATGTTAGCCAGATGAATTCGGCAAACACATTTATTTTAAGAGAAGAAGGAATCTATGCTGTAAAATTTCGAGGAGGGGCCCCCCTCTGGTTTCTCTATTATGTGATAAGATCATTGTTTTCATTTTTCTTTTCTGAAATCGAATCAATTCTAAATTATCAAGTCTTGAATCGAGTATTGAAGCTGTTACGCTGTTCCCTTTAGGTCATATTCGTTTAAGCAGGAGTGCCCATCCGAAAGGGTTATGGCCTATACATGCCCGTCTATTTTTTTAAACATTTGGGGGGGGGGGGGGGTATTTGCTTTTTAGTTTTTAGTTTGGTCTCTGTGCTATTTGGATTTGTGCTCCGACTTTGTTCTTGGGGGCGGGGGCAACCTTGTGTTCAAAGCAAAAAAAAAACTTTTCCCATTGACTTATCCTGATATTTCTTGACCATGAAGCGTGAAACTAACAAGTATTTATGTGTATGCTTAAACTTGCCCACATCTCCCCTCTAAATTATTGGAGGGGAATACATTGAAAATAATAAACAAACAAATAAAATAAACTACAAGTGCATAATTGGTATTTCAAATTGTTTTTGTTTACTTTTGTGCAAAAAAAAATGCTCACATTTAGAAAATACATAAATGTGTAGTTTTTTTTTTCAATTTTTCTTTTTTTAATTAAAGTACTACATGAAAATTTAAGTTTTTATTTATGTGAAACAAGTAGGTATGTGCAGGAAAATCCAGTGAATATTAAATCGAGTGGTAGTAAAATAGCAATTTAGGCCAAAATGTGAATGACTTTATCTTAATGATTACAATTATCCTGTATTCGTAGAAATAAAAGTAGAATGAAATAAATATGTGACCCTTCAAATCTCTTATAAATATTTATTTTTCTAATCGTTTGATTTTTTTTGCCATCGGCCATCGGCCGATGGAAGAGGAAAATAATCGGCCATCGGCCAACTTTGAACAATCGGCCAACAATCGGCATCGGCCCATCGGCCAAAGAATGCCATTTGTCGAGCTTTAACAATAACTAATAAATAAATAAATAAAATAGTTTGATCAAAAATATTTAGTAGATTTGTACACTGAGTACTAATTAATTTAGTTTTGCTTTTACTCAAAAGAAAAAAAAATCACTTTAAATTCTGATGTAAAGATTTTTAGATTGATAAAATAGCTAATTAATAGTTATTAAAACATTTGAACAAAACTACTTTAAAAACTAGATTTAACTTTTAATACTTTTAACTTTTTTTATGACATAACAAGTGAATTTAAAAGAATGAGAATTTTCATTCAATTTATTAATTTAATTTTTATTAAACTTGACTGATAAGGTAACTAATTGATAGTTTTTAAACATTTAAGCAAAACTTCTTTAAAAACTGAATTTAAGTTTTAATATTTGTAACTTATTTTCACTCCACAACAAGATAATTTAAAAGAATGTGAATTAATTTTCATTAAATTTATTAATTTAATTTTTATTAAACTTGATTGATAAGATAACTTATTGATAGTTATATAAACATTTAAACAAAACTACTTTAAAAGCTGGATTTAAGTTTTAATATTTAACTTTTTTTGCAACAAAACAAGTTAGTTTAAAAGAATGAGAAATAATTTTCATTAAATTTATTAATTTAATGTTTATTACACTCGATTGATACGATATATAAATTTTTATTTCATATTTTTCAAGATGAGAAACCTTATATGTTTATAAAAAATCTCAATAACCACTGTATTTGAGTTTTAGACAGGTTTTCGACATGTCATGTCAAAAACTGGTTTTTGACGTCAAAAATCCAACCCTGCTAAATTTCCTTCACTTTCGCCACATGCATTTTCAATCTTATCAGAATATTTTTAATTGCAGTAAATATGGCAAAGAATCTAAACTTGCAGTTAAAGGGCTATTTATCCGATTTTTTTGGAGGGACACAAGCATATATTCTTAGCGGGGAGGGGGGGGGGAGTTCAGCAATATTTGAAGGGGGGTGTCCCAGCTCTGGGAGGGGGAGACACTGCGATGAAGTAGTGCCCTTTTGGCAATAAATAGTGCCCCTTTCAGACACCAGCCCCTGCTCTTTTTTTCCTCTAGAGTGAACACTAATTATAATGATCTATGCAGTTTTCAGAGTTCAAAACTTTGCAATGGTTTGTTTTACAACAATACACAACTTAGTAAATTAGAGCGAATTATATATTTAGAAAAATTTCGGTCAGAAATACGTTTAATTTGCATAATAGATGATTAAAAATTTTTGATTCTGCATCAGACACATTTAGTTTACAAAATATGAACCAAAAAGGAAAGAAAAGAGCCGTTTCAGAGATTTCAAAGAGTATATAATCAAATGTTAGTAATATTGCAATAACAGAAAAAAGTTCAGTCAGTTTGTTGCAAATTTGGTATTTCATCTAAAATACTAATATAGAATAATTAAATTTAGATTTATTACAACATGAATACTTACGGAAATGCAAAAAATGCTCCAGTAGATAGTAGTAAAATAATCCATGCAAAGCATGCAGGGATTATTCTAGTAATAGGATTACATTTGCTCATGATTGCTTGCTACATTATTATATTTTTAGCATTATGCTTTTTAAAAAAGTCTTCAAAAAAAACAGAAGAAATCAGAAAATAATTCATGTAAAATTATTAATAAAATAATACCCTTCATGTTTTCTACGATATAAAGTAGAAACATCAAAAGAAGAAAAAATCAAATAGTAATAAGTAAACATATTTAAACTGGTTTATTTAATGATAATTTTGAATAATCAAAACAAAACTTATGATTTTACAATGGAACAAAACCGCCACTTGAACATTAATAAAATCTATTTTATCTTCTGGTTAATTTGTTTAATGAAGTGGAACCTGAACATAATCGCTTCCACGTTAAAAAAAATTACAGGCCATACAACTTTTGACATTTGAGCATCTTCATAACAACAATTAGTAAACCTGCAGTCACAGCTAAAACTCGTCTCAGTTATATTTTCGCCAAAAAATATATTCCTCCTGAAATAAGAAAAGAAAGAATATTAAAACATATTTTTTTATAACTGTCATTTATTGTGTTTAAATACGTTCAATCATCTCTCTTATTTGTTCTGATTATAGCGTTTTAAAACAAATTAATAATGTATTTAGAAGAGAATTTTGGCAACAATAATTGATTTTTCAGATAAACAAAATGAAACGAAACATGCTGGATGGAAATCAAATTGAAGCTTTTTGTTGAAGTATTATGCCGAAATAATTTGCATACCTGTCAACTTGTACGTTTTTTTACTCTTTAGTACGATCGTCCGGTAAAGGTGTAAAATCGTACGTTTTTAAGAGATTTTTTCATCAATTTCAATGTTTTTTTTTCGTCATATAAATGAATTTCAACTACTGGGCTTCTTTAAAATTCATCGTTACATGTGCTAATACGCGAGGGAGAGCCTAAACTGCGTCTTATAACAGCACTGAACGCGTACTTCGCGGAAAACTGGTGAGCGTGGTTGACTACAATCAATTTGCATCGTGCAAATATTTTAATGTTTGAACATTTTAGGTTGCATTAACATAAACTACCTTAGGTTATCACATTTAATTATTTATTATTTTGATAATTTATTATAAAATTTTCCCTCTCCACTTTACATGCTTACATTTTATCATAGGCGGACTTACGGGGGTGCGCCGCACCCCCAACATTTTTGGTTGGGTTTTGAAAATAATGAAATTAAGTATAATTCGCCAAGAAATGCAGTTGGAAAAGAACGTTATTATTCAGTGCTGTATTAAAGAATGAGTGTATACTCCGTAATTAGGTATTTATTGGTACATCATTACAATTTCTTCTACTTTGAAACTACTATGGCGAAATTAAAAAAAAAAAAAAAGAGAGAAAACGTGACTATTGTAATAACTTTATCAGTAAAATCTGCCCTGAAATCAGCTAAAAAACCAGCATTTTTAAGGTAAATTTTTAAAATTTTCCATAGAAGTACCCCCCCCCCCGGACTTCTTATTGTAGTGGCGCAACCAGAGGGGGCCCCACAATGATCGTGCTCCCTTCCTCCCACCCTTTCTCCAGAATGCTGAGTTGATATTTTTTTAAAAATATTCTTTATTATTGAAGAGAAGGAAAGAAAGCGTCTTGGGAAAAGGCACCAAAATACCCAATGTTGAGAAAATATCTTAATTTCTTTCAAAAATGAAAAATATCGACACTTACATTTTTCAACAGCTTCAGATTGTTAGTCAGCTAATTGTGTGCCCCCCCCCCCACCCCCTCTCGCCCTATTCTCTTGTTTTTAATTTCATTTCTGCCTGACTTTTTTTTTCTTTTTTTTTCTAGTTCGTCTAAAATTAAAAAAGTCTTCAAAGTGTTATTTTTCGGAAGTCCTCTACCCCGCCAAAGTTATTCCGGAGCATCACAAATTTCGTCACCTGGGCTTCAATTTAGCAAAATTTCCTTTCAAAATCCTCCAAATAGCAAACACTTTAAAAGATCGAAAATTGCAAAAAATTTCGTTTTTGAAGTTTCAATTTTGGAAAATTTTCGGATAAGGGCAACCCTAACCACCCTTTATCCATCATTAAAAATCGTTAAAATCTTACTTTTCTAAATTACAGTTCCGAAAAGTCTAAAGGGGAGAACCTTTTGGCACAGCAGGCTTTGAAATCCTAAGAATTGACATGCTTAGGACTTCAAGTCCTCTTGCCGCCAATGGAAGATTGAAGACAGTAGCCTTAAATCTTCCTTCTAATACCATGGAATATTGCACATAAGAACTTTGTTCTTAGAACTTCAATTTCAAAAATCTTCAGGGTAGAGCCCCATAACCCCCTCCAATAACCGCATAAAAAATTGTCTAACATTACGTTTTTGGAACTTAAACTATGAAAAATTGAAGAGCTGGTAGATAAGGGTGCGGGGGGAGTTTTTTTTATCTGTTTTCAAAAAATCCATCGGGACAATCCTACAATCAAGTTCATAAGGCTTGAATTTCTAAAAATATAATCGGAGCCCCTCGTACCTTTCTTCGCCCTCAACTTTGTCTCGCTTCTAAGAACATTAAAAAATTATTTAAGGTTTCTTCCAAAATTTCAAATGTTAAGAAGTGCCGAATCCCTATTGTTACTGGATATGGTCTACGTCGCGTTTTTAGGACGCAAATTTCGAAAAAAAATTGGGCAAGCTTTTCAATATCCCTTTTTCTAATATCATTCAAGACGTCTATGATACTAAAAATTATGTTTTTAGAACGACAATTGGATGAGAGGTGTTGTACACCGTTCTCTTTCAATTATACGAGCTGACACTTCTGTATGAAATCTGAAAAAGAAAAACCTAATGTTTGAAAAAAATTAAGGTGGGAGAGACTTAAAACCTCTCCTTCTAACATTACTGAATATTGCTGTAAAACTTCGTTTTTTAGGACTTGTATTTCGAGATGTTTCTTGGAGAGAGAACCAGAACGCCTCTTGTCACATCATCAAAGTTTGTCTACAGTTGCGTTCTTGGAATTTCAACTTCGAAAAGTTGTGGGGAAGGTGATCGATTTTGCTCTATTTTTCAAGAAATTGATCGGGGACAGTCCTTAAGATAAGCCCTATCGCTTAAATGAGCGTCAACAAATATCGCCTATAATCATGTTTTTAGGACTGTAATTTCTAGAATTCTATGTGGAAGTTCCTGCAAACTTTTCTTTTCCCTCACAGCACCAGAGGCAGTCTAAAACTGCCTTTTCGGGATAACAATGTCAAAAATTTTCCTGGGGATAATCTCCCAAACCTGCCTATCAAATGGAAAAAAAAAACTAAAAGCAGGATTCGCTAATGTGGGCCCATCCCGAAAAAAACTAACCGAGATTTTTCGGGTGGGCCCGCTGGAAATGACACAGTATGTCGGTGAAGTGTTTTTTTTTTTCACAATTTACTGCACATTGAAAACATTTATTTCAGAAACAAACTAAACATTACAAATATTTTGATCAGTATCAAGTCTAGAAACTGGTAATGATCAGTTTAGTTATAACATTGAGTTTATTATGATCAAGGGCGGATCCAGCTTCTGGTTAAGGAGGGGGTCATTTTCGGAAAGGGGGGGGGGTCAAAGTGCAATTTTTGTGCAAAAATGGGGGGTTTTGGCAGTTTTTTCGTAAAATAAGTCCCAAAAATGCAATTTTTTGCTACATTTGGTCGGTTAAGGGAGGGGTCATGACCCCCATGACTGGATCCGCGCCTGATTATGATATTTAGTGTTTGTCAATACGTGGTCCAGAAAAAGAAATCTTCCTTTCTGAGCAAACTTAAGTATTAGAAATAAAACTGCATCTGAATTTCAGTTATTTGTTTATTCATTTGAATATTTAGAGGATCAAACTGAACAGGAACTATTTAAATCCATAAATTCAATTCAATATCAATTTAAAACATTTTATCATATTAATTTTAAAAAATCAATATAGCATTGCTTTTTCCAAATAAAAAATTCTTTTGGGGGTCACAGTGACCTCTCTTCATGGCTCCCAACTCTTTAAAAATTTTACGTAGCAAGCAGTAGTTTGGTATACAATGTTTGAATAGAGAATGATATTAAAATGACTCCCCTGAAATGAAAAATGAAAACAAACCCAGACGGGTTGGGTTTTTTCAAACTCTGCTTAAAACTGTTTTTTGGTTGCGCCACTGGCTTGTTGTCCAGGGAATCAGCCCCCCCCCCCCCCCCCCCCGATTTCTGCTACTGTTGCACCCCCAGAATTTGCGGTCTAAGTCCGCCTATGCATTTTATCCGCGATTCACGTAAAATCGCTTCTTTTGTTTGACATTTTAATCCTTTAACATCTTGTCAGTGTTTTAATATTTTTGATAGTTCCAAGTTATTTTGACATATTGCTATCTTGGATTAACTTATTGAAGTTTTTATTTATAATTAATAAATAAATTTATGTAAAAAAACTGATCTATAGTTAACGAAAAATTGTTTCATGTGTTAAGATTTCATTCATTTTGCATCTTGCAAGTATTTTAATATTTTTGACAATTGAAAGTTATTTTACATATCTACCGAAGACTACTTTATTTATTTAATTTTTTTTTTAATTATTCATGTTATTTTTTTTTCCTTACTAGCATGCTTATATTTAACACATACTTCACAGAAAATTGCATAACTGAAACGAATTTATTTAATTGAAAATCTAAAGAAAATTTAAAATGTTGATTCAAATTTAAAATAAAAGAAAACTACTGAAAGTGACAGTGATGCAGTACGATAACTTATTTAATGTCTTATTTTCATTGTCTTACTACATTTTTGTCGGGAAAATTGTAAGATTTTCCAAGTAAAGATGTTGGCAGGTATGAATTTGTTTTCTATGGTTTGTAGATGAATGAATTACTTTCTTTTCTGATTTCGTGAATATACTTTCCTGTCACGGATTAAATTATAATCTTGCACCCATTCTTTGTCTTTTTTTGTTTTCAATTAATCAATAAGTAAAATAAAACACACACATTCTCTTGTTCTGTTTAAAGTCGGCCGCTAAGATGTTTTTCGCCTGACAAATGTTTCCAAGAAATACCCCACACATAATTGTTAAACGTGTAGAGAATCTCATTGAAAAAATATGGAATTTGTGTTGGTGCTCAATGAAATCTCAGTAAATACTTCATCAAACCACCAAGGATTTTTTCATCTCGGAAATCTGAAATTTATTGGTTTGTTTTTGAGAAAGGTTCGAGTTACTTTCGGAGAAGTTTGTTATGATTTCTCCTAGCAGTGGTTTGCTTTTCCGTTGAAACTGAGGAGGGAAATTCATTTTGTTCTGTTGCAAAATAAACCTTGAATTATCCGACATGCTGAAAAGAATTTCCTGTCATGCTGGTCAACCTAACCTCACTTTTTTCGGCATGCGGGGTAATACGGTAATAGCATAATGGTGCAATATAAGGCTCACTCTTTTTTTTTTCTTTTCCAATTTAAAGTTATCTCGCTGATCATATGATATTTTCTTTTCAGCAAGTTTTTTAATAAAAGCCTTTTGATTTTTTTTTTACTTTTTAATTCAAATTTTATAAATGTAGGCTTTTGATATTTTTGACAAGAAGGTTTTTGATGTGATTGATGACCACGATTTAAGCTGTCAACTACCTACCAATTCTGTTACTCTTTCAGGGTGCAAAAATATCCAAAATTTTGATATATATCCAATATTTTCAATCAACGCAAACTAAAGTCTTTAAATAGTGAATGTATCCTCAAATTGCTGTTTATTTTCTTACATCATATTTATAATATATAGACCTCAAATTAATGTTTAATATTTAACTAATCAGTTTTAGTTTGTTTTAAAAATGTTAGTGCTAATAAATAATTTTATACGAATGAAATAAAACAGGAATATAGTATTATTACATTTACTAATGATTGAATTTTGTATGTTACAATACTGTTTCACTTTGTTTTGTAGTTTTTTTAATTATAAATAAACGCTATTAATATGATAAATATATGAAAATATTGTGGCTCGAAAAATAAATATAAAAAATATAAAATTATGATACTTTCAGAATAAATATGGGATATAAAATGCTTGATACGGCAACCTCTGGTATTTTGCCTTCTGCAATTTAGTAAAATTTGAAATGAATATTTTTTCTTAATTTTTACTTGTTATATCTTGTGTTTCAGCAAATCAAACTGAAGTTCTCTGTGGTAATTTAATCTTCCTTGAATCAATATGGCTGAATCTGCTTTTGGAGCTGAAGCTATGCAAGGTAATATCTCAGGGCTCGAAAAATCTTTAAAATTTTACATGCCCTGCCGGGCATGTTTGTCTAAAAAGTACATGCCCGCATAAAATTTTTACCTGCCCAGTTTTATTTTTGTTGTTTATAAATAAAAACATTTGAATTTGTCCTACAGTGTTAAGACATTGATTGCCAAGCTACAAAACATACGTAGCATATGAGCTGGGCTAAATACAATGTACCTGTCAATTAGCTTTACTTTCATCTCCTCAGAAGTCAAATATCCATGTTAATGTCATTGTAAAAGACAAATTCTAATCTGGAGGAAAACAGCAAATCACATATAAGCTAACTCAAATTCTATTCTGTCAGCTAAAAGGATATACTACAAATTATCATCTCCTACTTGGGCAGTCAACATGTTAAACAGACAAAATATTAAATTTGCAGTTTTGTATCTGAATTAAGAATTATTTCAATCTTAACATACATCAGAGTTCGCGTTTACCCGCTATAGCGGGTTTTTTACGCAAATTCTTGTAGAACGGACGCAACATTCACGCCGTTTCGGGTCCCTGGGACCCAAAAATAATAGTTTATGCCAGGAGAAAAAAAATCCGATCTAAAAGTAATTTCGGACCCGTGTGATTCGAAAAACTCCAGAAAACTAGCACTGATTTCATGCTGTATATAGTTGAACTTTTACAATCATGAAAGGAGGGGAAAGAATAAAAGAAACCCATCCTTATCAGCAAACTCAATGACCCCCTGTTGTGTTGGCCAGGCAATCCTAGTTCTAAGAACGAGGTCGGACACAGCTGTGACTTGGACATGCCAATCACCCCCGCCCTATTCTTAAAAGCATCACGACATTGCACATGTTGTCCCATTGTCCTCCCATTCTTTTCTTGGAATTGAATAGTGAACATCGTACAGGTACGAAATTTTCATAGTATTTTAGATCTTTTTTGTCCGTTTTTCGTTAGCACGTGGAAAATAGGCTTAGTGAATTTTGGCACATTTTTACTGATTGAGCAGCTATCTTTTAGCATCCGTTTCTGGTTAGTTATTTTTCTGATTATTTCCTAAATAGTCCCTAGTGCAAAGCCTACAGAGCTAAAATACAATGGTATTTTCCCCTTGTCTTATTTCATCATCTCCTACTTGGGCAGTCAACATGTTAAACAGACAAAATATTAAATTTGCAGTTTTGTATCTGAATTAAGAATTATTTCAATCTTAACATACAAAATTTTTTTCAAAAATACGAAATAATAAAGTTTAGGAAAGAAATATTTGATCTTAAAATTACATGGCCAGCTGGGCATGTAAGGGTTGAAGATTCTCGCCCGATCAGAAATTTTACATGCCCCGGGCATGTCGGGCAATATAATTTTCGGGCCCTGTAATATCTGTTAAATGTTTCTTCATTGGTTTGTTGAAATGATATACAGAAGTATCTAAAATTAGTTACTTTTTATTTTCTTCCTTTGTGTGTCATTTTCTCCTCATTATACCCATGTAGCACAAACCGTTGGGGAATGGTTGGCCAACGGTTTTACTGCACGGTCGGCCAACGATACGAAATGGCCGCTTTGGCGACCATTCCCCAACAGTGGAAGCCCGACGATGGGCCAACGATGGCCCAACCACAGAGTGCCGACGGTCTTCCCAACCGTCGAAAAATATTTTTTTTTTTCGTTCCTTTTTTTTCCCCCATGAAAAATACTCAGTGCAGCAATCCCAAACCGCTCTCAACAGGATTGAAGCTTTGCTCCCGCTCGGGGTTTGAACCCCGGACCGTTCGCTGACGAGCTCCGCGCCATACGATCACGCCACGATTCCACGGCAACGGAAGCGCCTGTAAGCCTTTTGTATGTTTACGATTTCAGTGGAATTGATGTTTTCCATCCTGCATTTTTCGATAAGCCATTTTAAATTAGAATGAAGAATAAAAAACAGAACATTGACGATTTTTTAACTATATGTCGAAAATTATAATTCTGAAGAAGAAAGTATATTATTTCTGCTTTTTTAGACACAGAAATTGACGTCTGCACAAAGTGTCATCGCGAATCTTTCTTCGATGAATAATAATAATATTTCAAGCAACATTTAAAAATGCAAATAAGATAGCGTTATTTATTTTTAACTTAAATACTACAAACAGTTTTGAATACTCTTTGTCGAGATTTATAATATAATACTTGGAGTTAAGTATTTTTCATCTTATACAACGAAAATATAAACTTTCATAGCTAGAACAAATTATCTTTATCAAATGATTAATAACTGATCTTTTTATTGAATCTATTGTGAAGGTTTTCACGAAATCGGCGAAACATGTTTCTTAAAAATGGGAAAACTAAAAATATTTTCCAGCAAGCAAAAAATATATTGGGGTAAATCTGCTGATTAAAGAAAAGAAATGTAAAAATCTTCCGGAAAATGTGTAATTATTATTATTTTAATGTAAAAAAAATATGTTTTCTAAAACTTTGCAATAAAGCATGAAAAATGCAATGAAGCATTGTAGAAAACTTTTAATTTAAATTTATTTACAATCTGGAAAAATTAAAAAATACTTTCAGCAAAGTTTTGCCGGTTTCCCAACGTAGGCCCAACTGAATTATTTTTAGTAGGGCCAACTGATTTCAAATTTGGATGGGCCATCAAAAATTTTCGTGGTTGGCCCAACAGTTTGCAGAAACGGTTGGGCCATCGTTCGCTTACTGTTGGTCGGCAACCAACCATTCCCCAACCATCACGTCCGTGGGAAACGGTTGGCCAACCATTCCCCAACCGTTTGTGCTACATGGGTAGTACCAGATTAGAGTTTTATCATTTTGTTTCTCCACGAGATCAAACAAAGGCAGGTTGCATCCAGGTTCCAGATGAAATGGCACTTTAGTAGATTAAAAGGGCTCTTTTTAATAGACATTTTGTGTCAAAAAAGAATCTCTTTTTACTTTATTGAACACTATATTGTGCATAAAAACCCAAGTATTTTCAGGTTTTTTTTTCATGAGAAAATGCTTTTTCAGTGTTTAGCAGCATTCAAAATTGCTGGAGGCCCACTGGTCTTGGACCAGTGATAACTTGCTTTGGATCTCCATGAAAATAAATCAGTAGTCCACAAGATTCCAAAAAATTGAAAAATTTTCACTTTCATGAGCAACAAACAATACACTTTTAGTAAAACTGCCTTGATTGAATTAGGAGTTATGTGGTACAGTTAAATGTTGAAATAAGTAAGAATTTAAAAATACATCATACACACAGAAATCACTGGAAAAGCAAAATTTCCTTCTATGTTGTACATGTGTGTGATTCATCCCATGCACATAGGTAATTTTATCATGATTTTCCATTTATGTAATGCACACAGTCTACTAAATTTTGTTTTTCCAGTATTGTCATACTGTTCCAGTATTGTCATGTAAAAAATTAAATGTGTTAAAATTTGCTTTTTTTTAAATGTATATCAGTGGCAAGGCTGTATATTTAAGGAGTGGGGTTTTAGGGTTCAAATCCTCTCCGAATTTTTTCAAAACTTTCCTTTTTATCATTAAAAAGTATTATTACTGTTTTATTTATTGTTATTTTTAAGTTTTTAATTTCATTTGAAAAATGAAGTTATAATTGAAAAAATTTACAAACTCAGTGCTACTTATTTTTATCGATTTTGCAAACCTCATTTCTTATAAAACAGCTTTTCCTTTTAGATTCTTAATACCTGCTGTGCACAGAAACATTAAAATTACATAAATTTGAATTCACCAATTTCTAAATTTAACATTTATAAGTGTCACAAAATATGATTTTAGGAACGATTATTTGGAAGGACATATATCCTCCTCTCCGAGCAACAGTAAATAGTAGGCTATCATGCTCTGTTGTTTTGAAGCTTAGATGCAGTTGAGGCAATGATATGGTAACTTGTGAATCTGTGTTAGAAATAAGAATTTAAATCTAGTTGTCATAATGATGCCTAGTAAACGTTTTTAGACATTAAAATGTACAACCAAGGTACCATTTTTAATGAATCAAATATATGTGTATCCAAATAAAAAAGAATATTTATTGAATACATTGCCTAATTGCATATTAAAAAATATATTTCATGTACCCAAGATTTGATATTTTTAAAGAAAAAGTTGAAGGCATTTTAAAATTTCTTTTACAAATTCATCCTTTTTCCCAATCACAGGGTTAGTCACAATGAATGAGGAAAAAAAGCTTCAATGCACTCATACTTTAGGCATCAAATTTGGTGCCTAAGGTTGGAAATCTAGGTGTCAAAAAAGCATTTTTGGTCCCAAACTGTAACTAACGACCACTTATTTCTAACAGTGAAGTACAGTGGTGTATATAGGTTTAAATTTTGGGGGAGGACCAATATAACTTGGCTGAGGCATCCCCCACCACCCACAACCCCACTTTTTTTATAAAATCTTTTTGTAATCACGAGCGTCACGGCCTATGGGGATTCGGGGACGCGTCCCCCCCAATAATTTTGAAGAGGGGGACAGTCCCCCCCCCCCCCAATATTTTCCACAAGTTTCACTTAAAATTTTAAAAATTCAGGAATAAGGGGACACACGTTACAATAAATCAATAATCAACTGATACATTGATTTTTGAAAAAAGAAAGTTTTTCGTATGAAAGCATTTTTAAGAATAAAATAAAGTAAGCTATTTAATCTTATGTCACTTCCCATCTGCTGCTAGATAAAGTGGATATCGAAGACCACGTCCCCCGGCAAGAGGTTTCCATCCCCCTAATATTTTTTCACAAGTTTCACTTAAAAATTCAGAAATAAGAAGACACACGTTACAATAAATCAATAATCAAGTGATACATTGATTTCAGAAAAAAGAAGATTCTTATGTAGACAATAACCGAACAAAGTAAAGTTAGCCATTTAATTTTGGCGCAAATCCCACCCCTTGGAAATTTTTCTTCCCAACTCTCTAATTTTACATATTTTTTATTTTTTCAATTCTTATTATTATTTTAGCTGTTTGAAATTTGTATAATCAATCAAACCTTTATTTTATACTGTATTGCAAATTTCATTCTTTTTTTCTATGTTTGCAAAAAGTTATGAAACCTAAACTTTAGAATCGTTACTGAACTCTGAATTTTTAAACTTTTAAGTTTAAGTGGTTTTCTGAGATATTTCTACGACGTCTTTCTTTTATTAAAATGGTCGCTTTTAGTTACTTAGAAATGATCCATTTTTCATTACAAGAGAAGATATCAAGAAAGCGTTTTGTTACCAACTGTCCTTTCAATAGCCGTTCTTTCTTTCCGTGATAGCGCAATTGACTGTCGACTGTCAAAAGAAGAAAGATGGATAGGTAATCGCGGATAGGTAATGAGGGGTCGCAATGTTTCTCAGTCAGACTTGAAGAAAACGGGGTTCCCAACGAATATCACATAAGCTGTACAGACGACACTTTTAATACTAGTCTCTTTCCTTTGGCAAAAAACGGCTCATTTTCGTGTTGGGACAAATTGTTAACGAGCATTCAAGCTGTTTTTCCTTTTTTGACTGGAATAGGAGTGATTAGCAAATAAGTGAAGTATCTCTTCTTCCGACTTCCATTGTGCTGCTTTCTATAGTAATCAACAAAATACAGATGACCCTCGACCCTGGTGTTCTGTTCGGGCCCTTGTTTGATGTTCCAAAACGAAATTATTGAGCTTTTTGGGCATGAAGTAACCTTACAACTTGTTGAACGTATAAAGGATACTTCCCCTTTCATTTTTTCCGTTATTTGCGACGGTACCAGAGACATTTCTGTACACGAGCAAGAAAGTATTTGTGTTAGGTGGTGTGGCCAAGATTTGGAGCTACACGAAAGTTTCCTCGGATTCTATGAAGCTAAATCGGCTACGGGAAAAGCTGTAGCAGAACTGATATCTGACGCGCTTTTTAGGCTTCAACTCCCGATAGAAAATTTGCGAGGTCAAACTTACGATGGAGTGGGAAATATGAGCGGGCTCATTAAAGGTGCCCAATCTATTATTTTCGAAAAACAGCCGCTGGCAGAATTTGTTCATTGTGAAGCACATTGTTCGAACTTAATTATGAAGGAAAGTTGCAATTCTGCTTTGATAATCAAAAATGCCTTAAAAATTACGAATCAACTTCTAATATTTTTGTCTAGGACAAAAATTTGAAGTTTATTTCAAAGCCTTCTAGAGAATGAGGCTAAATGCCCAGTTAGAAACGTGGGCAGAATTAGATCTCTGTGCCCAACAAGATGGATTTATCGGGGCTCACAGATAAAAGAAATATTGAATAAGTACCCCATAATTATGGAAACTCTTAATCAGTTGGCAGCAGACGGCTATGAAGGTACCAGTAGTCTGTTGGCCGCTTTTGAAAACGGAGCCAATTATCTTGGATTGGTTTTGGGAAAACAGGCCATTGATTATCTAGAGCTTTTGAATAAATCTTTCCAAGGGAGGAAAAATTCAATTGCAGTCGTACAATCTGTTAAAACCTACAAGTTTTAACATTTAGTAACAATTTTTCCGTTGGGATGGCGCCACATGTCGGCGGCAAATTCAGTTTTCGAGAAGAGAATAACATCTGAGTCATTACGAATCTTCCTTGTTGTATTACCTTATTTGGTAATGAAATGAAAAGCCTCTACGATTGGCTAAGAAGTTAGCGTCCTTTCGGACATCCGTTCAAAAAATAAGCGTCTGGCAATTAATCTTCTCGAGCCAACGTTACAGTAGGATGGAGAAAAAGGAGATGCGGCATATAAGAACCTCGAAACAGATCCGTTGGCGTTTTGCGCACAACAGACGAAAAAAACGATGTCGATAATTTAGAAGGAAGATGGTCCTCAATTAATATAATTATTCAAGATTTCAAAAATTGAACGTATGTTATTCTTTTATGCAAACTAATCAAGATCTTAATATCGTTGTGTTCACCTAAACCGTGCCATGATATACTCTTCAATGTTCCTGCCGTCCAAATAGAACTGTTACCTAAAGATGCAGTTTATGCATAAATAAAATCATAATAATGAAACAATTTGTGTATCCGGATTGCTGATATTGCCTGCAATGAAATTCTGAACCGACAACAAAAGCTGGAACCCTGAACCCTTTCGCAAGAAAGTGAAACACCATTTTGGTAACGTCGAAATTCAAATTTTACCGGTGCCTTATCAAATGAAGTCGTCCGTCATCAACTTTTATCAGAGACTGCAAGTGAACTCATTCGTCATTTCGTGAACAATCATAATAGTGATGCTGAAAACCAATTAATATTCGAACAGTGTGCCATCATTACTTACGAGAAAGACGGAACAGCCAACAGCAGAGAAACTTTCGCACCTTAATATTTAGTAAATATAACGATTGAAGAGGGAGAGGTCGATTCTCCCCTTCTAAACAAATTTTTCGAATATGAAGTTACATTCTAAGTAAGATATATTTGCAATTTAAGGTATATTTGAGATGGTTTGTGCATTTGATTATTTTAATATCCTGGTATTATGAATGATATTTATTTATTTAATTGGATAAAATTGAAACTTATGGAAAAATAAAGAATAATTGATTTAGTATATTAGATATGATTCATAGACTCAAAGTAAGTTTATATGTTTAATTCAGGGATTTAAATTCCCATTTTTTTAATTTGGTATTGCAAAGCAATGTATGAGCCACTATATGGTCACGATTAATTAGTTAAATTATTAATTTAAGAAAAATGAATTTTTAAAATTTTAATTAATTATCACGCAACTTTACAGTCACCCAATTTTACATTATGGGGCCGTGACCATATAGTGGCTCATACATTGCTTTGCAATACCAAATTAAAAAAATGGGAATTTAAATCCCTGAATTAAACATATAAACTTACTTTGAGTCTATGAATCATATCTAATATACTAAATCAATTATTCTTTATTTTTCCATAAGTTTCAATTTTATCCAATTAAATAAATAAATATCATTCATAATACCAGGATATTAAAATAATCAAATGCACAAACCATCTCAAATATACCTTAAATTGCAAATATATCTTACTTAGAATGTAACTTCATATTCGAAAAATTTGTTTAGAAGGGGAGAATCGACCTCTCCCTCTTCAATCGTTATATTTACTAAATATTAAGGTGCGAAAGTTTCTCTGCTGTTGGCTGTTCTGTCTTTCTCGTAAGTAATGATGGCACACTGTTCGAATATTAATTGGTTTTCAGCATCACTATTATGATTGTTCACGAAATGACGAATGAGTTCACTTGCAGTCTCTGATAAAAGTTGATGACGGACGACTTCATTTGATAAGGCACCGGTAAAATTTGAATTTCGACGTTACCAAAATGGTGTTTCACTTTCTTGCGAAAGGGTTCAGGGTTCCAGCTTTTGTTGTCGGTTCAGAATTTCATTGCAGGCAATATCAGCAATCCGGATACACAAATTGTTTCATTATTATGATTTTATTTATGCATAAACTGCATCTTTAGGTAACAGTTCTATTTGGACGGCAGGAACATTGAAGAGTATATCATGGCACGGTTTAGGTGAACACAACGATATTAAGATCTTGATTAGTTTGCATAAAAGAATAACATACGTTCAATTTTTGAAATCTTGAATAATTATATTAATTGAGGACCATCTTCCTTCTAAATTATCGACATCGTTTTTTTCGTCTGTTGTGCGCAAAACGCCAACGGATCTGTTTCGAGGTTCTTATATGCCGCATCTCCTTTTTCTCCATCCTACTGTAACGTTGGCTCGAGAAGATTAATTGCCAGACGCTTATTTTTTGAACGGATGTCCGAAAGGACGCTAACTTCTTAGCCAATCGTAGAAGCTTTTCATTTCATTACCAAATAAGGTAATACAACAAGGAAGATTCGTAATGACTCAGATGTTATTCTCTTCTCGAAAACTGAATTTGCCGCCGACATGTGGCGCCATCCCAACGGAAAAATTGTTACTAAATGTTAAAACTTGTAGGTTTTAACATTATCCCCCCTTTCCAGAAAAAAATTCGGATCAGTACGGCCAAGAAGAATCTCACATACTGGTGATCACACAATACACAAAATCAGTAAATATCGAAAAGTAAAAAGTGACAAAAATTTTTGTGAGTCGATATGATTCAAAATTCAAAGTGAAATACTCAAATTCAGCATACATCAAAGGTTCATAAAAAATTAATTTCAAATTGTTAACCATATAAACTTATCATAATTGTAGCAAAAATTATTTTTTACATTAATATCGTGCAATTGACTTTCATTCAACATTCATATGCTTGATCACATAAAATATTTTGCAGTACTCGTTCACTCATTTTCCAAGTTAGCTAGGCTTGAAAAAAGAAAAACAATTAAAACAATAATATACCAGGTAGCTAATCTGATATAAAATTCTATTTTAGTGATTTGCATAACTTTGTCAATGAATAGTACAATTACATGAAACAATATCAAATGAAGAAAAAGTAAACTTTTTAGTTGGCTGGAAAAATTTTGCTGACATGTAATTTTATGGTTTTTTTATCGTTTGCATCATCGTTTTTTACAAGATAGTTCTCGTTTCTAAAGCATTTTATAATGGTATAAGGACCTTTGTACTTGGGCATGAGAGCACCAGGTTTGTTTAGATTTTTTATGAACACCTTGTCATCAATTTCAAATTTTGGGATAGGTCTCCCTTTCAGTTGTTTTTCATGTTGTTTAAAATATTTATCCTCATTCTCACAGACTAATTCCCTATTCTCTTCAACACATTTCTTTATATCCTGTACATACAATTCATAATGAGAAACAAGTTCAGGGTCAGAATAGATTTCCATGGGAACATTTATACTTCTACCAAAAAAAAGTTCAGCAGGAGAAAAGCCGGTGACACTATGTTTGCTGGCATTATAATGCAATTTGAACACAGGAAGTTTTTGTGACCATTCAAAAGTTTTATCAGACAATGAAGAAATTGATTCTTTTAAAATTCTGTGTGTCCTTTCTATCGTGGAGTTTCCCTGAGGGTAGTAGATTGAAGAATTTCTTTGCGTGATGTTTAAGCTTTTAAAAAATTGCTTAATCTCATCAGAAATTAAATTAGGACCATTGTCGGTCAAAATGATCTTAGGAACACCATAGGATGAAAAATAATCGTTCAAACATTTAATAATCGAAGTCGAAGAGGTATTTGCTAAGCTGTAAGTTTCCAAAAATCTGGAATAATGGTCTACGATTGTAAGTATAAAGAACTTGTTATCAGTACTCCTACACAACTTACCAACCAAATCACACGACAAAAATGAACCAGGAGAAAGATCTTTTTTTGAAATAAATTTAGGTTTTGTATTGTTACGTTTCGGTTTATTTTCTAGACATTTCTGACACGCACGACAAAATTTTTTAACAGCAGCAAACATTGAAGGGAAAAAATATAATTTTTGAAGAAAATTGTAAGTCTTTTGGGCTGCGAAATGAGGCAAATGGGCATTTTCAATGCATGCAAGTCTTAAATTCTTTGGAACATAGATTCTTTTAAGAATTTGTACCCTATCCTTCTTTTTTACCTTCAGAATTTTACACAAAATTTTATCTTCATTTAAGCAAAAATCCTCTGAAATGTTTGTCTCATTGTTTTTTAACTTTTCGATGATTTTAAGGATTTCCTCATCTTTTTGCTGTTCTTCTAAAATAACTTCTTTAGACAAGTTATTCTTTGGTTGGAAAATGTTAAGGTTGTTTATCAAAATTGTATCTAACTCCTCGTCATCATAAACTCTGCTCAAAAAATCTGACGGGTTCAATTTTCCTGGCAAAAATTTTATTTGCATATCGAAATCTGTTAAATACAAAAGCCATCTCGAAACGATATCAGGTTGTTTTTCAATGTGAATGATTTCACTTAAACTCTTACAATCGCAAAGGACAATAAATTTATTCCCATACAAAATTTCTCTGAAATGTTTAATGGAAGAAAAAATTGCAAATAATTCCCTTCTCACAGATGGGTATTTTGACTCAGCAGGTGATAACTTCTTTGAAAAAAATTCGAGAGGAAAAAATTGGTTGTTAATTTTTTGCATGAGAATTCCAGAAATAGCAACTTTGCTTGCATCAGTTGCAAGAAACAAAGGAGCATTCTTAACCAAGTTTTTAAGGGTAGGTTTGTTTAAAATTATATCTTGTATTTTCTCAAAGGCATCTTGACATTCATTGGACCAAACAAATGGGATATTCTTTTTAGTAAGATCAACAATGGGTGAAACAATTTCAGCATAATTGAAAATTAAATGTCGAAAATAATTGGTCATTCCTAAAAAGGTTTGTACCTGTTTCACATTTTTAGGTACTGGGAATTTGTTTACTTTATTAATGTTGTTATCAGAAGGAGAAAAACCATTTCGGTCAATTTTGAAACCAAGGTAAGTTATCGAAGGTTGACAAATTTGAAGTTTAGCTGGGTCGAGGGTGAAATTGAACAGTTTCAGTCTATCAAACACTTTTTGCATTAATTCTAACATTGACTTCATGTCATCAGCAGCCAGAACTATATCATCGAGAAAATATTCCAAATTTGGACCTTTTAAATCCTTTAAACACTTTGATAAAAGAGCACAGAAATAACTTCCACTATTTTTTGTTCCAAATGGAATTCTACAAGGCATAAAGTTTCCTAATTCTGAGCAAAATGCTAATTTTTCTCTATCTTCAGGTTTGATTAAAATTTGAAAAAAAGCTGACTTCCAGTCAAGTACACAGTATAATTTCCTGCCTGCTATATTTTGGACAATTTCTGAAATTTTGGGGAGACAAATTTTATAAGGTTCTGTAATTGCATTCAAAAGTCTATAGTCGACGACCATTCTGAAATTTGGTTTTGCCTTGGGATCATTTGTTTTACAAGGTTTTCGTACAAAAAGACATGGGAAAGCATAACTGGAAGTGCTATGTTCAATTAATTCTGCTTCCAACAACTTATTAATTTCCTGTTCAGCGAATTGTTTAGCTATACGAGGCAAAGGGTAAAACTTTGTTTGCAGAGGAAAATTGTGGAAAAGTTTAAATTCTGGTACAATTGCATCAGTAGAACCTAACGTTAAATAGTTTTTTGAAAAAACTTCAGAGTTGCTCATTAATAACTTTGTAATTTTATCTTTATCAGTTTTATTCAGGTGGTCTAAATTAAAATCACTAGGTGAAAGTTCCTTTTTTCTCAAATCTCTAACCTCCTCAAGTGTTAAACTGTTTATTTGAAATTTATTAGTTTCAGGAGAATTCACTAAGTCCCTCTCACAAATTTCTTGGACAGTTCCCAAACATTGCTCCTTTTGGATAATTAACTGACTGTTAGAATTATTCTCAACAATTACATAAAATCCTGTTGCTTCTTTGGCTGAATGAATTGAAAATTTAATGTCACACTTCTTTTGAATTTTACCAGGAGAAAAAAGTATTAATTCAGATTGTTTAAGTTGATTAGGGATACCGATTTTTACAATTTCAAAAGAATTTGGAGAAATTTTGACATTAAGAGCAGATTTAACTTTGAAATAATTTGTCGAAAGACTCTGCACTTTATTACTAATTGATTCTTTAGCTATTAATGCATTAGTCTGTCTAATTTCCTTATCCTGCCCAATCAAATTTTCATTTTGAAGTTTTTTATTTTGCTCTGAATCATTTGCCTGAATAATTTCATTAGGAGAAATAGTTATGAAATCAATTTTGGCCTTGTCAGTAACAATTGTTTTGTTGACGGTATCCAAAATTACTTTATTACGTTGAAAAAAATCATAGCCTAAAATAAATTGATAACTAGCATTCCAATCAAAATTGGTAGTAAAAAAAAGATTTGAAAACCATTTTCCCTGAATCTTAAATTTGAGATCTACAGCTGACATACAATTTATGGTTTCATTGTTGACAGTTTTTATTTTTACTCCCCTTGAGACATAATTAACTTTTGAGCATTCCTTGATCATTTCTAGAACAGAAAGCTGACAAACTGAAACATTTGCTCCACTATCTAGTAATCCGTATGCTTTAAAGTCCCTAAAATTTAACTCAATAATGGGTAGGGAATTGTCATTATTGGTACACGACATTAGTACTCTATCCGAGAAAAATTTGTCACCATTAGTAAAATTTGAAGAAAAATTTCCCCTAACAATTTCAGGATCCTGCCATTCTTCAGTCTTAAAGACATGATTATGGGGTTCCGAATCATGGCTAGCTTCACTTCGAATACCCCCCTTTAGTTTAAATTCCCCCTTTGAAAAAAATTATTCCTGCGATACGGTCTGTAAAAATTCCTCCCTCTCTGTCCATTATGAAAACCTCGAAAATGGGCTCTGCCCCTGTTAAAATTGCTCTGAAAACTGGCATTCCTACTGTTGCCTGGGAAATAAAAACATTTTGTAGTAATGTGGTTCTTACCACAAATGTGACACTGGATACTTTGAACAGGGAAATTAATTTGACTGCCAGAAGGAGCCTGTTGATTAAAAAAATGATTGTTTGGAATGCCAGGGTTAGCTTGAAGTGAATTAACGTCATATTTAAATGGTTCAGCATTCTCATTCACCCCTTTGGAACTTTTCAATGAATTTACAGATTCCGTGAGTAATTGAATTTTCTTATTAGTTTCGTCCTGAGACTGCAGCAACACATTAATTTCTAACTGCTGATTAACAAAATTACTCGGATTATTTAATGCATTTTCAACATTCTTCGCAATCTTTATTGCTTGTTTAAATGTGGTTGGGCCTTGTTTTTGGGTTTCAATTCTAATGTCTGATCTAAGGGCTTCGATGAATTTAGTAAATTTAGACTTTTCAATTAACTCCAAAATATCACTATCTGTTTTATTGTTGGGGTTCAAATACTTTTCAGCTGCTCGTTCTACCTGTTCACTCAATTCTATCACAGATTGACCCTGCACTTGACTGATTCCTAAAAACTCTCTCTGAGCAGTTTCAAAATTCGTTGTTTTGGCAAATTTTTTTGACAAGTTCTGTGAGACTTGGGAGAATGTGATTTCAGGATTCTTTTGAATGAGATTGTTCACAAATTCTTGTGCATTATCTCGGAGTCGTAATTTCAAAATTATCAGCTTTTTTGCTGAAGACCATTTTTCTAAGTCTGAAATTTCCGAAATCGACTGAATAAAGGAATGCACATTCTCCGCAGGTGCTCCAGAAAAAATTGGAATTAATGAGAGAAGTGAATTGGCCATTATTTAGAAAATTTAAAAATGGGATAATGTTAAAACCTACAAGTTTTAACATTTAGTAACAATTTTTCCGTTGGGATGGCGCCACATGTCGGCGGCAAATTCAGTTTTCGAGAAGAGAATAACATCTGAGTCATTACGAATCTTCCTTGTTGTATTACCTTATTTGGTAATGAAATGAAAAGCCTCTACGATTGGCTAAGAAGTTAGCGTCCTTTCGGACATCCGTTCAAAAAATAAGCGTCTGGCAATTAATCTTCTCGAGCCAACGTTACAGTAGGATGGAGAAAAAAGGAGATGCGGCATATAAGAATCTCGAAACAGATCCGTTGGCGTTTTTGCGCACAACAGACGAAAAAAACGATGTCGATAATTTAGAAGGAAGATGGTCCTCAATTAATATAATTATTCAAGATTTCAAAAATTGAACGTATGTTATTCTTTTATGCAAACTAATCAAGATCTTAATATCGTTGTGTTCACCTAAACCGTGCCATGATATACTCTTCAATGTTCCTGCCGTCCAAATAGAACTGTTACCTAAAGATGCAGTTTATGCATAAATAAAATCATAATAATGAAACAATTTGTGTATCCGGATTGCTGATATTGCCTGCAATGAAATTCTGAACCGACAACAAAAGCTGGAACCCTGAAACCCTTTCGCAAGAAAGTGAAACACCATTTTGGTAACGTCGAAATTCAAATTTTACCGGTGCCTTATCAAATGAAGTCGTCCGTCATCAACTTTTATCAGAGACTGCAAGTGAACTCATTCGTCATTTCGTGAACAATCATAATAGTGATGCTGGAAAACCAATTAATATTCGAACAGTGTGCCATCATTACTTACGAGAAAGACGGAACAGCCAACAGCAGAGAAACTTTCGCACCTTAATATTTAGTGAATATAACGATTGAAGAGGGAGAGGTCGATTCTCCCCTTCTAAACAAATTTTTCGAATATGAAGTTACATTCTAAGTAAGATATAATTTGCAATTTAAGGTATATTTGAGATGGTTTGTACATTTGATTATTTTAATATCCTGGTATTATGAATGATATTTATTTATTTAATTGGATAAAATTGAAACTTATGGAAAAATAAAGAATAATTGATTTAGTATATTAGATATGATTCATAGACTCAAAGTAAGTTTATATGTTTAATTCAGGGATTTAAATTCCCATTTTTTTAATTTGGTATTGCAAAGCAATGTATGAGCCACTATATGGTCACGATTAATTAGTTAAATTATTAATTTAAGAAAAATGAATTTTTAAAATTTTAATTATCACGCAACTTTACAGTCACCCAATTTTACACAATCAGTCCAAATAGTTATGAATGGTCTCACTGCCCTGCGAACTGATGAGGAGTTTTCATCCATTCTTAACGAATGCGAAGAAAAAATTGAAGAACTTAGGTTGGAGAGCCCCTAAGATTGCCTCGCAAGATAAGACCTCCAAAACGATACGATGGCCCTGCAAGGAGTCACGAGTTTTCTTCCTGTGAAGAATATTATCGAAAACAGTTCTTCCAATTATTGGATGCAACAATTGCAGGGCTACAAGATCGCATTCTAAATCAAAAAGGGGTTCAGAAACAAGTCGATTTCGAAAATTTACTGTTGAAGGGGGAAAATGTAGATCTTGCCGAAGAGTATCCAGAACTTGACGCATTGGTGTTGAAAACAGAACTTCTTCTTTTAAAAACAAAATTGAAAAATATGACATGCTTAGAAGACATTAGAAAAGAACTAACACAAATGGAAATAGGTGTTAGAAACTTGTTTTCAAACATCGGAAATCTTGTTCGGCTTTTGCTTGTTTCTCCATTTGGGGGGGGGGGGGGTAGACGCCTTTCCTCTGGCTACCCAAATTAGATCTTTTTCGTACCGCACGATGAAATTTTTGAAGCCAAAATGAGATCAAAGTCCGTCCCCCCCAATAATAAGACCTCGGTGACGCCTATGTTTGTAATGCCCAATCTTCAGTTTTTCCAAGATGATTCAGAAAGGGGAGAAAGCTCCCTTCTGGAACTTTTTTCAAAATTGAAGATAATTTTAGGCTGTTTTTGATGACGGAAGAGGGTATGAGCTTCTCCCAGAAACTTTCTGCAACAAAAAATTTAAATGCTCAATTTTAAGCTATCTGTGGTGAAGTAAAGGGAACGAGGAGGATTCAAGGAATCTCTGGAAATTTTTCGACACCTAAGTTTCACTTTAGGTCATGTTTTGTAATGATATAGTTGAAAGGGAAATTTTAAATCAAAGTCAATTTTAGGCTACCTCTGGTAAGGAAGAGTTCAGGGACAGTCGACAAACCCCTCAGAGGTTTAGGAAATTTATTTTTTAAAATCCTAAGTTCAAGTTATCTTTGGAGACATTCAATGCCGAAGATCCCTTCAATTATTATCAAAATTGGAAACACAGAGGAGCAGTTTCTGACTATCTTCGGTAGCAACATTACAGAAAGCAAGTATTGGGTCATTTAAAAAGTCTCCGCGCTTTTTTCGTAAGTTTTTGAGCAAGAATTTTTTTATTTGAAAATTAATTTTAATCTAAGTGCATATGCTCATTATTATTTATGACCTTTGGCTATTCCCTCGGTAGCTGCATAATTTCATTGGTGTAAAGCTTCTGAGGTTTATCGGCGAAAAACTTAGCCAAGTTATTTTCAGGGACTTCAGTTAGCCAATTTTTTGCCATCAAAAGAATTTTTCAGAGACCGAAACTAATGATAATCAAGATTAGCAAGGTCCGGCCTATACGTTAGATGCACCAAAAGTTCATAACCAAGTTTCTTCGATTTATTCTAAGTCATAAAAGATGAGTGGCTTAGCATTATCATGGTGGAACACAACTCCTCTTCTGTTGGCCAATTCTGGTCGCATTTTCTTGATTGCTTCATTGAAACAGTTGAGTTATGCACAATAGAGGACAGATTTTACTGTTGTGCCAGGTTGCAACAGTTCATTATGAGCAATGCCCTTCCATTTCTACGAAACACCTTTTTACCGTCAATCCTGGATTTGTAGTCATTTGTGGTGGGTCACAGCCCTTTACCGAGATTGCATGCATTTCATCGTCTCGTATCTAATCCATTTTTCATCTCCTGTAATAATTTGCTTCAAAAAGAATAGATTTTGGATCTCCTTAGAAGCGTTTTACTGATGGTAGCTCTGTCGATCAATTTTTTTTCGGTAATTCTTGTGTCACCCAAATATGGAGCTTCTTTGAGCAACCTGTTCTCTTCAGAGGATCCCGAACTGTTATGTGGTTGATGTTAAGTGTCTCCTCCATCTTTTCAAGAGCTTATGCGTTGGTCCTGCTAAACCAGTTGAAAAATTTTATCGACTTTTTCAGTGAATGGCCGACCAGAGAGAGGTGTATCTTTGACATCAAAATTTTCCGGAACGGAATAGAGTATACCTCTTTTGATTACGGCGTTCACTCATTGCATCCTTACATAACATTTTTAAAAAACATCGGCCGTTCTTGTGGCGTTCTTATCTTTTTTGCAGTGAAAAAGCATTACCTATCGTATTTTTCAAATATTTCAGTCATTTTTAAAGCGCTATAACTTTTTACTTGATTGGCGAAATACTTGAACTGGGTCACAAAAAGGTAACCTGAAATGCCACCTTTCAAACGAATACTCATATAACGCAATTGGATTAGTGTTGCTCGAAATATATACGTCAAACCATCTGGTTAGAAAAAAGCGTGAGGACTTTTTAAATGACCTAATAGTAACGTGGTTCGGAACCCTTCCCTCAAAAATGTTTTAGAATAAATATCCTGAAAACATGTTTAGGGCTCTCTTAAATAATTGTAGGAAAAGGAATCGCATGCTGTTTCCCTGAAATGTTGTGATATTGAAGTTTAAATGTGCTATAACTTGTTGAAAGGATAGGAAGGGCTAGTGCACTTTTCCTCTCGATTTTTTTTCGATATTACAGGAATAAAAATAATATTTTAAAGTACCTTAAATGATGTAAGAGAAAAATTCGCAAGCTCTGCTTTCCAAAAACCCATTTGGAAAGTATATCTGAAGGTGTTAGAATCAAGAGACCAGCAGGAAGAGATCACTACCGGAAATTGTTTAATTTTAGATCCCTAAACTGACATTTTAGGCTATGGACCAAATTATTGGAGAAAAGGTGGGTAAGGAGCTCTTCTACTGAAATTCTTGGAAATTGAAGTTCTAAAACTGCATTTTTTTTTGTTAGATTTGATAACATAGGGGTGGAGAGTGGAGATCAGATGCTCTTACTTGGAAATTTTCCATGACTGAAGTTTTGAAGAAACGTAATTTTGGGATTTCTTTGGTCTCATCTAAGGGGTCATGATCCCCATTTGCTAGGAGTCACACTTGAATTTGTTGCCCTCTGAAGTTTCCACTCAGGACACTGTCCGCGAAATGGAGTCATAAAGACGGCGCTGGAAAGCATACCGACTTTTTTTATTTCACCACGGGTGAGAAGATTAAAAGATCCCCGTTTTGCTGCTCTCTCCTCCTGGACCTGCCGGGGAAGAGTCTTATTACATATTTATTTCCTTTTTTTTAATTGGTAAAGGCTTGGAAATTGGCTGTGAACATGCATCAGCCGAATCACGCTTTACTATAATTTTTTTCCTCTTCGTTTTGGGAGGAGCCAGGGCCCCCTTATATATGCGCTTGATGACGTACCTATTTTTTGAGCTATGAAAAAGCTGTCAAATATTTAACAGCATTGACGCCATGTAGTGTACACATCAGACTTTTATTTTTTTGAATTTTTTTCGAATTTTGTAAAGGCGTCATCTTTTACATTTGCTTTTGTTAATGCCCTCAAAGCAAAACTCGCTCATCTAAATAATATAGTGTAAGGAAAGTCAATAGGATATACAAATTAAATCAAATTTATTGATCATATACTTTTCACCAGAAATGTATGTGGTAAAACCCTCTCTCCAGAGTAAAATGGTTATGGCCATGATTAGTGACAGCTCAAAATCTTATTGATCTCTTTAATTTTTTAAGAAAGTGGTGAAAAAGTTCGAAAATTTCTAAAAATGACATCAATGTCATGAACCATATAGTTATGCGTTATCTACAAAATGAAAAATTTCTGATTACAATTTTACGTAACATCTTTTATATATTTATTTATTTATGTATTTATTTATTTTTTGAAAAGGGGCAAAAGTTCTAAAGTACTTAGCTTTGGTCTTAAAAAATTGAATACGAAACCTGATTTTGTTGATGTATTATTCTGATGAAATATTTGGTAATTATACTTACTTTTAGGTTGTAAATCAACTGCTGCGTCAAAACCAGGCAGTAGCAGTGCTGAAGTGAATATAGCCATTTCAGAGGCAGCCAGTTCCCTTGCAGAAGTAAAAATAAATCAAGATCAAAAGCCCATTTGCCTGATAATATTAGGCATGGCTGGTTCTGGAAAGACAACATTTGTGCAAAGGATAACTTCCCATCTTCATGCTCACAAGGATCCACCGTATGTGATAAATTTGGACCCTGCTTGTCATTCTGTTCCTTTTCCAGCAAACATTGATATACGAGACACAGTTAAATACAAAGACATCATGAAGCAATATAAATTAGGTCCTAATGGAGGGATAATGACCTCTCTTAATTTGTTTGCTACCCGATTTGATCAAGTGTTGAGTTTTGTTG
>JAXGGA010010974.1:0-44471 GCA_038373865.1 Uloborus plumipes
CATCGCATAAGCGAACAAGGTGAATAAATGAAGCGGTGTATCTGTATAAGGGAGAGTTCACTGTATTTTTGACAATCAGTAGAGTCTAAGGTCCCATACTGTTTAGGGTCAATAAGGTATCTGTTTCCGATCCCAGGTACCATCTGCTGACCTCTCAGCAAAGTATAAGGATTGGTATTTTCAAGTACCAGCATGATACCAGCTATTTAGGATTCATAATACTAAATTAATATAAGCGGTACTTCTAAGTCCCATCTGGGCATAAAGTGTTAAGGGAGCTAAACCATTGTTTTTAAAGGAAAAGAAGTCTTTCGGGCCAGTTGTCACAATTTTGGCTTTGCGTATATTTTGTGAAGTAGTTTTTCTTTGATATTGGAGCACAAGACCTCATTTTTTGAGATTGAATGGACCTAAACGATGTACATGTTAAAATGACCAATAACTCAGCAGGGAGAGGACTCATTTCAATGCCCAATATTTCCGCTATCGCTAGAAAAAAAAGAAAACATTTTTTTCTATTCTGCTGTTTACATATAAAATCTTGGAAAGTCGTTTTACCAAACAACGAAACTAAGATTGAGCCAACTGCATTCTCATCTGAAAACCGAAAACACTTCACTTGACAGCAGATGGCAAGTACCGGGGAAAAAACCGAAGATTTATAAACAGCTTATATAATCTATATATATAAAATCAAAGTTTGATGACGTCATGGGTTGTGGGTCAAACGCTCTCCTGGAAAATTTACGCAACGTACGATTATGAAAATTGGTACAAATATAGCCCGCATACTGGTTTTTTGCATCTCGAGCTTCGATGTCTTAATTTCGTCCCAGATTTCCTAAAATTTAATTAAAACTATATGCTTCACATCGCATTTCTCTATTTTTTTTGCACTACGAGTATATGTCACATTACTTATGAATGGCATTAGTCTTAAGAGTCAAATCTTAGGAACAAGATATATTATTGTGATGTTGATATTGTTATTAAAATACATTTTCAGTTAGTGGTTGCTGAACTTGGATAAAGTTTAAAAAAAGATTATGATCGAAATTGTCTCGCAATTAATCAAATGGGATCTCGCAATAACGAATGTATTTTTATTTTTTTTTTGTAATTTTACACATATGATAAACATTTTCGTATCGCTTTTTATCATTTTCGTATTTTAAAATAATCGTTTTTAACATTTTCGTATCGTCACGTATCGTTTTTAATCTTTTTTCGATTTTTTTTTTTCAATTTAATTTGAACCTATTTCTTCAAATCCACATAGAAACTACCTATTTGTCATTTGGCGATACAATGAATTAATTTGTCTCTTTAATGGATTTTTGAAAATAAGTCGAAGCAAGGATTGAAACAAGACTGAAACTTTTATAGAAATGAAGAGTAATCAACTGAATAATTAAACTATATCATTGAAAGTTAAAAATGTGCGACAACTAAAAAAAGAAAGAAAAGAGCTGATGAATAACATGAGAATTCCTGTTAAAAAGCTCGACAAATCAACTTCAACTTTAAATGCTGCATTAACATTAGACATAATCAGTTAAATAAATATATCGAGTTACTCATAAATGTCGAAAGTTTCATTAAAATGCAAAATTAGAGAAAGAGGAGGATTTTTATGGTCTAAAATTTTGCCGAAAATTTAAAAAATTGTCGGCAAATTTATGAATTGAATATTTTTGTAAGCTTTGAAAAAATAATGCCAAAAATGAAAACAACGATGGTAAAATTCTCGCCTATTTGGCATGTTCAACGTTATTATAATTTTGCTAAAAGTTTCACTAAAATTAAAAATAAATCTTTAAGTAAAAAAAGCAAGTCATGAACTGAAACTAAAATGTCGTTGAAATGGAAAATAATTAAAGAAAATTAAAGAAAAAAAGGTACTTCGTATCAACTGCACCGCAGCTATAGATTTGGCGTTTTTCTTTTTTTTTTTTTTTTTTTTTGCCGTTGTTATTTCTACGCGCACGCAATTATTTAAAGCCTCAAAAAAAAAAAAAAAAAAAAAAAAAAACACCAAATTAACCACTAAATTCTCTTTTAACGTCTAAATCTGTAATTTCGTTGGAGTTCATACTTTAGTACCAAAAAACATAATAGGCATTGTCAAATACGGTAACTTCGTCAAGCTTGAACGTATTATCAGTTTTAGAGCTTGATTGCGCCACCGATTTAAGATAATAACTAAAGAGGTAAAACATTGCAATATTGCGAGGACAAAGCATGTCTTTTTTCCACTCTAACAAACTTTGGTAAAATTGAGCTTCATTCATTGTATTTGCTGTGCAGAGCTTTCTTTAATTCGGGAATTATGGATACAGCTACAGCTGTGGTAATAGTTTAAATTTTACCACAGGCGAAGCTGTGGCGGGTAACTCTAGTATTATATAATATTGATTAAAATATTGCTGTTAGGTTATATAATATTGATTTCTATACAGATATAAGCGCGGTTATTGGATCACGAAATTAGTGTTAAAAGTTACCTAAAATTGGAAGTTACTTTTTAGGTACATTTTTGAGTTTGTTAATAATTATTACATTTTTCACAGTATTGTGTTTAACACAGGAAACGGAAGTCCACATGTTTGTGCAATGTTATCAAGACATTTCTTTTTCGAAAAAAAAAACTTTAACAGCTGAATGTGTTATAGGTGAACCTCTTCCATCTGTCATGTGGTGGAAAGGCAGCAGCCTCATAGATGACACCTACAACGTTACTACAGAAGATATTGTACAAAATGATGTGATTCTATCAGATTTACAACGATCAGATCTTTTAACAGAAATATCATGTCAAGCATCAAATACTAATCTTTCAAAGCCAAGAACTGCACTAGTGATATTAGACCTTAACTGTAAGTAACTTTTTTCATTTCAAAACAATAATATTATTTTTATTACAATTACTATTATAATGCATTGTCCAATATTTTTATTTATTTCCAAGATCTATTTTTCAAAATGCAAAGTAATGTAGATAAAGGATGATAAACTTATCAGTCGGCGCAAAAGTAATTTTTGACCAAAAGAGAAAAAAACACACTCTTAGTACTTTGAATTAAAAAATAATTGAATAATTTGGCCGACCACCTCGTTTAATGGACCGAGGAGACCGGAATGGAGTGGTCCCAGGTTCAAATCTCATCTTGGACATTTTTCTCTCTCTCTCCTGTCCTTGTCCTTTCTTTGCGTGAATGTGTTGTGGTGAAAGGCTGGACTACCCTATAAACGGGTTTCCATAGCATGCGGGCGCTGTGGAAGTCGGACTTCACACCAAATCATGGTACAGTTGAAAAAGTGAAGCAACGCACCCCAAATTTGCCAGTTTAGATGGTCCAAGAAAACAACACAAATAATTTGCGCCGAATGATTGGGAAAAAACATTTTTGTTTGTTTTATCATTTATAACTAAGAAAACATTCAGTAACTGTAGAAAAGTTCTGCGACTTAAATGAATAATAATAAAAGTAATAAACCAAATCAAATCAATTCACGAATTAAAGGCGATTATTTTTGTCTTCTCTCCATTGTTTTCCATTATTTCAAACACGGTTTTACTGATAAAAAAATACTTTCGTTTTATATCTGTTCATTGAGCAACTTGTTTTTAGTTAATTTCATGTATCATTGTAGAGTAAAAATACCTTCATAAGACTCAACCAATAATGAAATACACATAAAATAAGCCTTATTACATTAAAAAATGAAAAAGGTTAGTTGTCATTTGTCTAATATTTCAGGTTTTTAAAACAAGAGATATTTAAGCACATTGATGTAACACTTGTTTGACAAAAAAAAGCTTAGTACAAATAATTCGTCAGAAGAAATACGCTTTACTATTGCTTCATTGAAGCAAATACGCCCACAGCTCGATCATGACATTCTAAGACGCGGTTTTGTCTGTTTTTTTTTTTTTTTTTTTTTTTTTTTTTTTTTTTTTTGCCTCTTCAGTCAAGAATAGCCAATAATCGAGCTGGAGGCAGAATGTTCAGCTCGATTATTGGCTATTCCTGACCAAAGAGTCCAAAACAAGGACGAAACCTTGGTCTCAGGACGTCATGATTGAGCTGTGGGCGTACTTGCTTCAGTTCTGTCTTAGCCCTGTCTGATGGGCGGTAACTCATTGCATAATATTGCTCCATGATTATTTTTAGTTTCCTGATTCATTAAAACATATTAAATTTTCCTTCACAGTAAGACCAATCGAAGTAAAAGTAGTGCCCAGAAGACGAGCCCTCTCAGTCGGGTGGATAGCTCAACTGATTTGTGAAGCTCGCGGTGCTCGCCCTCAAGCAGTCCTAACTTGGTGGAGGGAGGACAAGGAGGTACAGGGTACGACGGAAACGGTGATGGAGGACGGAAACCTCACCCTTAGCACATACGCATTTACACCAAGGCCGGAAGAAAACGGGAAGACGGTTACCTGCAAAGCTAGTCACCCTACGCTGAAAATGGAACCGATACAGGATACAGTCACCCTTATAGTTCATTGTGAGTAAACTTGGAGTATTTTTATAGTTTGTGTTATAGATTTGTTTAAAAATCTAGTCATTTACGCATGAAACTGGAATGCAGGGAGATTTCTCGATTAAAAAAATTTCAATCTAGTTTCAAAAAATCTGGTATGGACCCCACACTACTTCCTTTTACGTGCAAATTTCTTAGTAGTTGCCTTAAGTGTTAAAAAAAGTGCTTGGAGTGAGCAAGGTAACAATTCAAATATTTACTCCCCTAATCTGCCACGAAACAATGCAAAAAATATTTTACAATAGTTACTTTTCTAAATATTGCTGATTTTAATATCATTTAGTGAATTTTTCGCAAAATATTGCCAATAGCGCCAAGTTGAACCAAAATTCAAAAAATTAATTTTTTCGCCAAATTTGTAGCAAACTTGGCGATATGTCGCCAAGTTGGCGTCAAACACTTGGCGACCAAAAGCTTGACGACATGTCGCCAAGTGGTCGCGCCAATTCATATCACTTGAGTCTGTATTGAAATTAACACTTGATTTACCCCAAAAAAGGTGTAAGAGACCCCCTTGGGAACATTCGAATGCAATCACAAGAGAAGGTGCACAACTAGACCCCTCTCAGAGCCTACATACCAAGCTAGAAGTTTCTACGGTATATAGTTTTTGAGTTATGCTACATACATACGCACATACATCCGCACATACATACACACAGACGTCACGAGAAAACTCGTCGTAATTTACGTTTTGTCATTTTGACATTATTTAATAGTCCTAAAAAGAGTATAAAAATTTGATTAAATGCATTTGTGCAGCAGTATAAACCATTTACAGTTTGGTAACCTAAAATACGGTGAACGGTCTGGAGAAGAGATTAGATGATGTCGTGAAACAAAGTGCATGGAGTCATCTCGTGAAGTTGACATGGAGTCTCAAGAGTTTTCTCGTGCCTACTTGTGCGAGGCATATTTGAGCAATTGAATTTCATTGCAAAAATAGTTAATTGGTTAAATTTATGTTTAACTTCATCTCTAACTAATTGTAATATTTGCAGTAGTATTGAAAAAATACTTTTTGATTTCGGGTCCATCATTTGCAATCACCTTAAATATAAACTAATTTCATATACTTAAATTTAGTAATACTTCCGGTAATTTAGATTGCATATTCACAGTACTGAAGATCTTCTTTAAGTTACATTATATGCTATATTAAAGTATTTAGATATGAATATCAAGAAAAGTACCAACTTGACCATGCACTGTAAAAAATGAATGTTGTTTTTACAGTATAATGCAATTAATTTTGTACTTATAAACTAAAATTCCTGATTTTACAGTAATAAACTAAATTGCTAATTTTACAATAACAAATTGTAAAATAGCTAATTTTACAGTTTATTACCGTGCATTTTACAATTTTAAACTGGAACTTCGGCTGCCACTATTATACTGTTGTTTTTGCAGTATAATATTGCTAAATTTTACAGCAATAAACTGTAAAATTTTTAACTTTACAGTAATAAACTGTAAAATTAATAGTTTCACAGTTTTATTACTGTGGATTTTACAGTTTTAAATTAGAACCTCGGCTGCAAGTATTTTACTGTAAAAACAACAGTTCCTTTTTTGCAGTGTAAGATTTTCTTTTAATTTTTAAAGATACTCGTATTTAGAAAATTAATTAATAGGGTATTACAACTACGCATTAGTAACACATTTTTTAAAATTTAGGAGCAAGGTCAAGGTGAACATTTACCTTCATTTTATGAGGGTTTGTATTATACTGTTAAAAATTCTGATGTGAATGTCATAATGGGCATGATGCATTACTAATACAATTTATGTGAATAGTACCCCAAGTAGCACACTTAATTTTTAAAAGGTTGTAAAATGGTTATTAACGTTGTAACAACCGCCTAAAAACGTTTATAAAACGTTTAAAGGTTATTTGTACTACCTGGGACAATATATATGTGTAGTAAATACATGTATTATTTACATTAATTATATTTTACATTAATATGTATTCAATTATATTACCATAAAATCTCACGATGAAATTTTCAATAAAAACAATTTTTTCGGAGCACATTTCAATGCACTTTATTTTTAAAGGAGCACATTCGGAACACATTTTAGTGCATTTTTAGACAACTAGAATTTTTTTCTGACTTTTATGATGTTTCAAACGTGTTTTCAATGTAAACTTCATATTTGCAGTGTTAAAAAATTAAAAAACTGTTGTGTTATATAACTACTAGCAGTACCCGCACGGCGATGCCCGTGCATTTAAATGGGAAGGAAGTCCACTGAATACATTTAAATTCACTCCAACCCTCTGAAGTAAAATCATTATAGTTGAAGCGGTATATTAATTGGCCACTTTAGCGACATCGTATTTGTATGTTTGAATAAAAATTAAATGAAATATTTCTGCATAAATAAAAATACTTCATATGATACTATATTAATGCAATTTACTACTCGTACTGTCTGAAAACACTTTTTCAAATATATTATTAGAAAAAAAGTCAACGCAAAAACAAAAATGTCAAATTGATAGTAATTGGACACCGTATCATAGTTATTGGCTATGAAACCATACAGTTATTGGCCATGTAACCATTCAATGTTATACTGGATTATTCATATATATGTGTAAATATTATACCTTTACATGAATATAGTATACCATTAAATGAAGGTATTATACCGTTAATTGAATGTATTTTCCATTCATTGAATATATTGAAACATTATAGCATTCAATATATTTCTCCATCTTTCCCTTTTCCATTTTTTAACTTCTCGTTATTTGTTTTAGTCTTCTTCAAAGCATTTTCTTTCTGTACGGTTGCTTGTCCATTCCGTTTTCTTTTCTTTTCTTTATTTCTCACTCTTTTTGCTGTTTTTCTTGTTCATTGTTTTCAATAGCTGCTCCATAACTCTCAGAAATTATAAAGAATGATTAATTTTTGTCTATCCTATTAAGAAATTTTCTCCTACTTTTTGGTGCATTCTGTTGGTAATCATCAATAAATTTGCTACAATGAGTTATTTAGTTTGAAGTAGATGGCGTGTTCAGATTTATATATGTTTTCAGAGGAGTTATCATAATTGTTGCTGCTGTCAAATTATCTTCGTTAGTCATATTTGCATTTGTTGTTATAATTGCAGTCAGTATTTCAGTATCGGTAGAGTTGTTATGAGATTAATCATGGAGAAAAAAAGCTCCAAACTTTGTATAACGGTGATGCATTATTTAAAACTCCCTTCAGATATTTCGGCGCTTTTATCTTGTACTTTTTTTTTATACAGAAGCCGTTAGCTTCGACATACACGAGGACTGCGTACTATGCGCCTTGCCTCCTGACAAACACAGGACAGATTTACGGCACAGAGAGGATGAATCAACATCCATGGGCAAGGCGGGGCTCGAACCCGCGACCACTTGCTTACGCGTAGAATATTCTACCTCTAGGCCCATGTGGCCCCCTTCTTGTCCATTTCACCTCGAAAAATATTGTGGAAGTCTTTTAGAGACATGAGCTTATTTTATACATTAAACACTTCATCTGATTTTTCTGTTGCTAAACATTTAAAGTTATCAGTAGCGTTTTCATCATAGGGACCAATTAGCTATATTTTTCAAAAAATAATGTGAGAGTTATTGGCCACAACAAAACTTTAATTTTTAAGAGTATATTCTTATATTACACCTCAAATTACCTTATTAGGCATCACAGCTATAAATCTCATAGTATTTTAAAAACTGTAAACGCATTGAGTTCTTTTAAAATGTCACATAAAAAATTCGAGTCTTACCGTTTTCTCCATAACCTTTTAAACTACACTAAAAGTCCTTTTAAAGTTTCAATTCATTAGTTACAATTCGCCAAATAAATCAAAAAGACATTATGTTAAGTAAGTAATAGGAGATATACTCAAATTTAGTCAATTTTCAAGATTGAACTATATTCGTAAATTTAAACCACTGAAGAAAGAGCAGCTTGTATGGAAAATGGATCTAGTGTTTCAGTTTTGTGTACAGAGTTAAACCTTGAAAATTGACTAAATTTGATTAATTAATATTTCCTGTTCTAATTAACGGAGATAAACGTGCTAAAACTTTTCTATTTCAGATTTAAAAAAAAAAACCTTTCCAGCGATATATAATGCTTTGGGGTGGAGGAAGGTTTCCCCCCCCCCTCTATAATGGCGGATACACCAAAAATGAGACTAATTAATTAATTAAAAAGTAACTAATTCGAAATTTTGAATTTGGCCTTCGAGATGCATTACACGGGGATACGTTCGAATTCTTGTGGCAAGTTTCAGGTCTGTAGGTGCTGTGGGGGCTTCTGACTAGCGGTTACAAACGTACAAACAAACAAACCCCGTCATCTTTATTTAAAGAGATTATTGCAATTTTTGTCATGCTTAACATGGAACAAAGTTAGTTTCCCATCAAGTGCTTTCTAAAAAAAGTAAGTTAAATAACTAAAACAATCCTACGGTTTTTTAATGAATAACGGGACATTGGATAGGCACATTAAACATGTTTACGTTAAAATGTATGATTCGGTAACTAAACCATGTATTTTTCATATGCTTTTTTTTGTTGTTGTTGTTGGTTTGTATGTAATGTATGTAGCTCTGAATGAAAGATAAAATTCACATTCATTACAAATATAAAAGTAATACATTTATTACTATTATTAATACTGAAAGCTAAAGTATATTTACATATTGATGTATTTTATAAGTGCATGCGGATATTTAATAGTTTCGCAAATTAAAGGAAATCAGGAGTACCATGAAATGTAGTTTAACCTTTAATGGATTAATGAGATTTTTTTTTTTTGAGTTTTATTAATCATAAAAGCGTATTTTTTAGTTTTGTAAACTATAATTTAATTATTATCAGTTATTTTACAAACAGCACACAATATGCTTAGTTTACTAAAAATATCCTTCTAAAATCTATTTTTGTAAATGCATATTCCCGATTTAATTTAAAATCCACAAAGCTTTGTTTTCTGAAAACAGTACTTATTTATTTTACATGGAGGGTAAATGTCAAAAATAATAATCCCTACGTCCATGAGTGCAATGCTTTGCTTGCGTTTGCATTGAATAAAAGGGAAGTAAACAAAGAGATGATGAAATTTCTCTTCAAAAGAATTTCACGCAATAAAAGTTTAATATTTCAAAATATATTTTCTTCGCTTGAGAACTTTCAAACAAATATTACCCGTTCCTGACTTCAAAAATTTTATACGCAGTATGAATTTACGATCGGTGAACTGGAGGTAATATTTAGATTTTTGAAACTGCGCGGCTTCTGAAGCTAGCAGTAAAACTGCAAGTTTGAAAAATGTGTACATGAATACGAAAGCTTATTTTCAAAGAAATAAACTTGTTTCCAGTTCTTGGGTCCATAAAAAATATGTACATACACGTACGTGAGAAAATTTTCCATGGTATAAGTTATATCAATAATAAAAAAAAAGTCATCGAATATCCACTTGTGTTAGAGGATCTTTTAAAAGAATCTTATTAAGGTAAAATCTCACCGATTTTCCGCTTTATCTGGGCGCTTGCAATCTTATCTCTGTTGTGCAGAGAAATATTGAATAAGAGAAATTATTTTTTAAAAAAATATTACATTAAAATTAACTATATACAATTCGACTGTTTACATCACAAACTGCAACAAAATCAATTCAGAATGTTCCATCAAAAATTAACTGTGACTGTTCGTTCCATCATTTTTTTACATTATTTTTTCTCCTCATTCTTCAATTCACTTCACTCCACTTCACTTCAGTTCATTCAAACCAAGAAAAGGCTAAAATTAATATGCAGACGTTTGAAAGCTCAGTCGCAAGATAACTGTCGCATTAACATCATACCTACATTTTTTCTATAGTATTAGACATTTCTAAAAAATCTTTTGCTTTAGTTCTTTATTATCTACACCAAAATATTGATTGAGTTAGTACATATGTGTATTTTTAATACAAGTTTTCAACCCCGAAACATGAAACCGCGGGATATTTAATGTTTTGTGTATCATGCAATTGTTATCTGGCATTTGCATTAGCGTAAAAAGTAAACGTTTGTTCATAGGCACACATGTAGTGTTAATTTCTTAATATTCGCAGTTCCTAGGTAAAGTCCTTCGAATAATTGGTAGTTCGAGAAATAGAATATTCCTACAATCCTTTTCAGAGCTTGGAACTCTATAAAAAGTTGGAGATAAAATATTATTCAAGTTTCATGTCTTCTAGTTATCACAAACTTATTCTTGCAAGCACCCCTCTGAAGCATGTTTTAAAAAGGTATATCCAAAGTAAGGTGCATAGAACGCACTTGTATCATCCTAAATAAATTTATTGTATGGCACAATATAGTTTTAATGTATAATAAACGTCCACTACCTGGTTAAACTTTTTCCAATCTCACCGAATTAAAAAGTCATAATTTTAGTTCCTCTTTGTTCACATGTTGGATACCATTTATAAAGGCTTCATAAAGTATAATGGATACAATTTCTTGAATGTCGTTTTATGAGGAAAAAATGATAAATCAAGTCAAATTTTCACTCTGATTTTAAGCCATTAATGAAGTAAAATGTTCATAAAAACATATATGGAAACATAAAGAGCCAAGGTAAAATAAATAAATAGATAAAAATATCCCAAGAATTTTCTTGTTGAGCACATCGTACGATGATTTTAGTATTCACATAAAAGTATTGAGCTGTATTGATAAAGCAAGATTTGTATTGATAAAGCAAATTGGTCACTCCACGAAAACGCCATCATTTTGTCTCGAACGTGACACTCATATATCTCATTAATAAGTAGTACTTTTAAAAGGTTAATGAATATTGTTTTTGACCAAAGATGTCTAAAACCCGTTTTCGATTTCTTTACCAACAATATTCCGTTCATTACCCTTTAAAATCACTAATTTTAATGAAATTAATTAGTGACACGTGCGGTACACTTTAAAAAATGATTGTTGTTTTTACAGTACAATACAGCTAATTTGATAGTAATAAACTGTAAAAAAAAAGCTTATTTTAAAGTACTTAACTGTAAAATTGCTATTTTTGCAGTATTAAACTCTAAAATTGCTAATTTGACAGTTTATTACCGTGCATTTTACAGTTTCAACTTTTACATCTGCTGCTCGTATTATAATGCTGTTTTTACAGTATAATACAGCTAAACTTTACGGCAATAAACTGTAAAATTTCTAACTTTACAGTAAGAAACTGTAAAATTGCTAGTTTTACAGTTTATTACTGTGCATTTTACGGTTTTAAATTGGAACCTCGGCTGCCAGTATTATACTGTAAAAACAACAGTTCATATTTTGCAGTGTACGAGTGCAAGATCTCGAGTTTTCTGTGGAATGTCCCGAATATATTTCTGCACTACTGCCTGAATTCTGCAGCTAAAAGTAATTTAATTTATTTTCTGTACTTTTTTTCAGTTGCACCTCAACTGATGTTGGCTTTGGGAGCAAGCAACCAGCACTCAGGCATCAAAGAAGGCAGTGACGTGTATTTTGAATGCAACATTAAAGCCAACCCCCCTGTAATGAATGTTTCTTGGTATATCGGGAGCGATCAGTTAAGTAGCAACGCCTCTAGAGGTATTACCATCGACAATCAATCGCTCATCTTGCAAAGAGTAACCAAGGAGCAGAGAGGATTTTACAGGTGCAAAGCAACCAACACTGAAGGAGAAGGTGATAGCGATGTAGTAAAACTGGATATTCAGTGTGAGTAAATAACTTTTTTGTGATTATAATTCAAGGGGTTACAGTACCTTTATAACTATTTTACTAAATCTAGATGATTATGCAATTATTTAGAATGTAATTATTTGAAACCTTTGCTTCTGCACGAGTTTAACAATCAATAATTTATTTTCAAGCATTAAAAATTGTGCCCACTTTTTTCGAAAATTTAAAATAATTAAGGAAATTTCCGTGAAATTTTCTTAATTATTTTAAATTTTCAAAAACCCTAAAGCTTTTTTTTGCACCTATTTCAAATTTTCTGTTTGCTACATCATCACAAAAATTACCTTTAAAAATCTGTACACTCATTTTCTTATATATTGACTTGGAAATATTTTTGGACCTGTTATGTAAAAAATTCTTAGAAAATATTGTTTTTAGAGGTTTATAAAGTTCAAAAAAGTTTAGTAATTTATAAAATGCTTACACAATGTACAGTTTTGTTAAATATATTACCCTGAGAGCAAAAAAAAAAAATAAATAAAATATTGACTTAAAGTTGTATTTTTAATAGAAGAAATTCCTTATCTTTTCCAGTAACATGGAAACACTAAATATTGATCATCGAAAAAAAAGCACCAATGTAACTACTATAAACTCATATTTTTTAGGGTATGTGAATTATATTTGTGTTTTTACTTAAAGCACAAATAACGAAAATCTCGTTTTTTTGTCGAAAAGAAACATAAACAGTACGGAATGCTGCTTTTTAGTTCAAATGAAGTTTTTTCTTTACATATTATAGATCAAAAATAATTTATTTAAACTTGTCTTTTAATAGTAGACGATTAAAACCGTGTTTATTAAAGCAAAGCACAAATTATGGTTCTCAGAAAATATTTATTGATTAATTGCTAGAAAAAATGATTGTGTTAATTAAAATTGATTTATTTTTTGTTTAAAATTAACGGCCATTATCTGTTTGTTATTTTTAATGAATGATTATCAGCAATATTGTAGCAGCCTGAATTGTGCAACCAATTTATTGCAAGAAAATATTTGTATTATAAAGAAGTAATAGGAAGTTTAAAACAATGCATTGCAATCATTTTTATCAATAACATAACAAAACTATTCTTTGGTTCAAATTTATTTAAAAAAATTTTGATTGTTACAATTACTTCACAATAGTTTCAAAAACCACTTTGTTTAAAGTTGTTTTTAACATAAAATTACCTTTCATCTCTTGGGTCAATGATATTACCAAATAATTTACACCACTAGACTGTACATAACACAGCTAATTTCATTTCAATCTGCATACCAATTTATAATCTTCCGCCTTCTAATTTCGATACTAAAACTAAGGCATCGGCGTATTTTACAAGAAATGCAAGAATACAAAACTCATTACTGGTAATTACAATAATTCCCAAATTCCGAGTGAAATTTTCTAAGTAATTAAAGAAATAGAAGTATGTATGTGTACTGCTTCCAAATCCGAGTTAGATTAGTCTCGGAGTATAACGGGTGGGCTGGCAAAGGAGGTGGGGAAAAGTCACAAAACTCATTTAGTCCAAAACGAACATTTTTCACAGGCTCATCAATGCGATTAGCTCTGGGTCCCTAATGATCGTTGAGGTACTTACATATGCATTGCATCGAAACAACATACGATGGGAGTGTTTTTTTCCTCATAGATGCGTAAGAGATTGATAAAAGAAATTATTAATGATTTGTCTTTGGTTCGTTTCAAGGTTCTAACATTTGTAGAAGAAATAATGTGCTAATGTAGTTAGCCTAGAAAATATAAACATAAGGTTTAATTTACCAAACAGTAAATATAATTACAAAAAATAATTGTTAATAGAAATAAACTGGCTTAAAACAAGCACAATGGACCCGTGATATTTGCTGGTCATAATGGGATACTCGAGACAAAATTAAAATTGCCTTTTGTTCCTTTATGAATTTCTGTGCAGTACCTAAGAAGTTGATTCTTTTCTTGGAGCTGTCTTGTTTTCCGCTTTACTTGAGTCTTGTTTGGAGATTTAATAATTTGAAGAAATAAAAAGCATCATTGTTTGCACTTCGGGTTACAAAAAGATTTTAAGTTTTTACGCTCACTCGAAAGCTTATCAAGTGAGATTCAATGAGGATGTGGGTTAGCTTAACATTTCTGTAAAAACAGTCATTTTGTTATTGTTTTACGCTAGAACTGACGCCAACTACCCCACAAAATGAAGAAAGAAAGGATCGTCATCATTTTTTTTTAATCTTTAAGTCTCATTACAAGCTTCTAGTTGATTTTGGAATGTTAAAGGAATTTTTCCAAGTCTCGTCCAGTCAGGCTCGTTGTAAGCAAGATCCAGCGCATTTCTCAGAATATTTCTCATCGGGTTTTAGGACACTAGCAAATGATTCAATTTAATTCAAACTGTTTTTAATTATACACTGATTTTCAAAGTATGTGTTCCTCTCAGGCAAGATCAATTTTTTTTATATTTATGTAAATCAGTGTAGTAAAGCAAACGTTTTTAATGTACCTTCGGTAATTTGAATTTCTTTGGCAATAACTTGTCACAAATGCCGATGTTTTTATTTTATCCGTGCATATTTTTGCTTTTTAGAAAACTGAAGAATGCCCTTTTTTACATTCAGTCTTAAACCTACGACAATGTACGGATTAGAGGATGCATTAATATAAATACAAAAACTAAAACTTTTTTAGATTGATTTACCAATTAAAAGATTTTTATGGTTTGCATTGTTTTTAATTTACGACACAATCATCGAGAATTTGAGCATTCGTTCAGTATTTTATTTTGCAACAAAGTTGGCCTAAAAGGGATAAACAAGCTTTAATCTTGTATTTTAACAACTTTCCTGCTCCATCGCGAACATACTGTTAATATTTGCTTGATTATGGTACTTTAAATTCGGTTACATGTCTTTTTTACGTTTGTTTTATTGAAAAAAGGTTTTAAGGATGAAATAATTCAAGTGATAACGCGTTTCATCTTACTACAGAGCTCTAGGTACAAACTTTTTATCATCCTTGAATACAACAACTACTTTCTATGCTTTTACGGATAGCCTTTAATAATAACTGCACAAAATGCTTAGATTTATTTTGTTTTCGAAACATCATAAACAACGACATCATGTGAGGAACGTTGATATGTTATTTATAGGAGTTACATGTAATTACAAGACGTAAAAAATAAAGTATGATTATTGGGTAATTGTATACAGTTATTTTAAAGCTATAATATAGAACCACCATTCAGTTGTTCCATTTTTCTAAAAGAAAGTAGGAATAAAATAAAATAAAAAAAAGTTAAATGCACATGCAAAAGTTCCGCTGCATGCCTCCTCCTTTTGTTCCCTCAAAAATGTAAAAGATTGAATAATTCAAGCAAGGCCAAGTTTCATTGGTTCACTGGTTTAGAATAAGTAGCGATGAAACAAGACGAAAATCGCATCCCATCGAAAAAAAGGAGAGAAAAAAGGAATGCAGTCGTGTCAACAGCCATATCTTGCTTCTTTTTAAAACGTCACAACTTATTACGAAAACTTTTGCTGATATTCTTCTCTTCAGCCATTTTGTTCTCCTGCATGATTAATAATTTCGACGGAAGTGTAAAAATTTCTCTACACGAGCTCAGTTTTTGTAGCATATGTAGTTTCTTTTACTTCTCTGGAAATTCTACTAGTTAAGCGTTTTTCTTAACTCTTTCGCATTTATTACCTCTAATCTTTAAATGCCAGAGCTTTTTTTTTCTTCAGTTTCTACTCTAAATTTTAGTTTTTTACGAAACTAACATTTGGATGCATTATGCAAAAAGGAGTTAACCCACAAAAACCTGATTTTGAGATAATGGGCTTTAAAGTCAACAAACTCTGACAAAAATCATGAGCTCTATATAAATATACCAATGATATGTTACCATGAAACGCTGATAGGGCTTAAATCATTTTTTCTTAATGTAGAAAGCAACATATTTTACCATCAGAGTTGGATAACTCATTTTTTTATGTTTTGTGGGTTAACTCCTTTTTGCATAGTGCCATCCATTTATCTGCAGCTATGATTTTTCTTTTTTTCCACAAATGACGATTTTACAGCTTTCTTCACTCTTTTCTAACAAAATGCTCAATTTCCTATTATGTATTGACAAATTTTAAAAATTAGAGTAAATTGCTTTAGTAACTTTTGAGAAAGTTTGCACTGCTTATCAAAATACGCTAGCATGTATGTTTCAAGTTGAAATATACCGTATTGTCCAAATTAAACTTTCCCTATAATCATATTTCTTTGCCCTGCAGCGCAAACGGGCAACGAAATGTAATTAAATTGTGTGTGTTGGTTATGTGCTCATGAAATTTGGAAAGAAAAAAAAGTTCTGAAATGACAATCAAATTGCTCTTTTTCTGAAAAATATGGATATTTAACACACCCCCTCTCCCTCCCCAAAAAACTAAAATGAAATACAGAAAGCAAATTAATAATTATTGACTAGTTTCTCTGATCACCTTGTCATCGAACTACTTTAGAGGTGAAGGCGAAACAGAAACATTTTACTCAGGCCCGCCACAAGTTTACACAGGCCCGTCATTACGGGGGTTTGGGGGGGGGGGTCAATTGCCCCCTTCTGGCTTTGAGAAATCAATGTATTTACATAAAAGTGGGCGTGGATTTTTTCCGATAAAAATTACATTGTGTTTGCACCTTTTAACCCTACCCCCCTGGAAAAACTTAAAATGACGAGCCTGAGTTTACAGGAATCATAACAGATTAGGAGGAAATTGCACAAAAGAAAAGTGATTCATGTGACCACTCATTCACCTGCAATTTCATTTTTCCCGGCTTTGCATTTTGTTTTTCATAACTCTTATAATTAATTCTGTGCTAATATTATTTCTGTGTTCCGCTTTGGTTCGTTTTCGTGTTAAATTTCATGTCTGAAAAAGCCATATCTGGTGGAAGTTTTATAGCTGAAAGTGTTTTCTCAAAAAATGTGTGAGCAAAACTCGTGCATGACCCATATACAAAAAACCGTTGCAGTCTGTTTTCCTATTTACGCTGTGAGATGTCGCTTATAGAAGACCTTTTATTGTAACCACCCGGCACATTTTACGAAAATGCAAGAGAAATGTCCTTAGTTGTAAAGGCAATTTTTGCTTAAACGGCCAGCTAGAGAAAACTGATAGAAACTAGAGATAACATGAGCACATTATAGAGGTGCACAAACTTGTAACTTTGGCATATCTTTCCTGGGGGCAAAATGAACACAATCCTCGTAAATCAATGAATGTGAACAAACAAATAAGCTCAATAAATAAACATTATTTTGAAATAATTTTTTATTCATATTAATTTTACAATTGTTTTGTGGAAACAAGATCTTAAGAACGTACAAAAGAGGTTCTCTAATTTTCTTCTTTTCTGTGAAACATTATAATTTTTTTTTTCAGACAGCTTTCTTTGACTTTTTAACGATAATTATGATTACGAGATTCATTTTGATATATCTTGGCTTTTAAGATGGCTTGAATATAAGGCCTTTTCTTTGGCTTACGTTCTTATATTTTTATGTTTTAATCGAATCTCTGTCAGTTTTCATAGTAGCATGATCTTGAAAAAAAAAAAAAAAAAGGAATTGCTTTTCTAAAGTAGAGCTACATTCAGTTTAGTTTAGATCATCTCATTATTTAATTTTTTCTGCCATATTTTACAAATTTTTCGTTACATTTTCCACTCACCCATAAAGGCAGTCCGCTGCTCTTTGTGTTTCCCGCCATCCCAGGAGAAGGGAAGAAAGGCACTCAGTCCTAATGTTTGTGCCAAATAAAGGTAGCTGCACTGTGGTCACAGCGAGAGCAATCAATTACCCCCATTTCTTATCTTCGGAAGTCCACACGGTGCGTTTGTCACACTCCACTGTGCCGCCTTTCAAAAACAAAAGTCTATGAATTGTCTCGTTCTGTTATCTTTTCTCTGTGTAGCTTTGAGATTATATTTCTTTTTCAACACTGCTCGGTTGCCTCTTATAGTATTTGGGATTTTCTTATAAATATTAATTTCTTTCATCTGCATCTGGATTAGTTATATTTGTTTGTTGGAGTACAATTTGCTAATATTTATTTTCTGAATTGTCTTTATTATTCCCCCAATAAATTGCAACTTATAAGGCAATTATAAATATTTAGGCAAGGAAATTGTATACTTAAGTCAGCAAAGGATTTTGTCATTGTTTTTAGCATGAGCACATGTGGTCCATTTTTTCCGGTTTTTACTGTCGGTATAAAGATAAAGTAATTTAATTGAAATTGTGTATTGTTTTTTGAAGATTCCCACACTCCATTGTCCCGCCTTTCAGAATCAGAAGTGTATGAATTGTCTCGTTCTGTTAACTTTCTCTGTGTAGGTTTCGAGAACTAGTCTTTCTTATCCCGACCTAACAGTTAATTATGCTTTTATCAAATTGGGGTTGTTTTTTTTTCCTGTAGAAAATTAACAATACTTATAAAAATTAGTTTATTTCCCATAACTTCTTAATATTGTTAAATCATTAATATGTACTGAGAAATCATTCTCTGTTTCAGTGAAATAGTTGTTGATTTTTTAGATACAAGCTGCGACGCCCAGCTTTTGCCCAGGATCTACATTGAGAATTTAATTTATGTTTTGTGACGCGAGTGTCTGAAAGTCCTGAAAAGATTAACCCATTCATGCCTGACATTTTTTTCCCCAAAGATATTTTGTATACTGGTTACAAACAGTGTTTAATGGACAGGAAATAATAAAAAACTATTATGTAAAAAATAATTTTTTTATTAAGGAAAGAAAAATCATCCCTTAAAAGTTACGATAGACCCCAGAGGGTACATACTTTTTTTACTTAATTTTTTTCTGCCAACGATATAATATTTAAAAAGACATTGTATAAGAAGAAATAAAATCAGCAATTAACATAAACTGGGAAGCTGGGAATAATTTTGAAAACTTGTTTTTTTTTTTCTTCTTGAGATTGTGAACGGTGTTATTTTTGATAAAGAAGGGACATACAGACTCTTTTTTGGACCGTCCCTAAAAGGGACAATAGGAAGTAATGGGTTAAGGTCGATATTTTACCGAACTTTAGACAATCGTTCCTAGTCAATCCACAAATTGGCCAACTAAAGCCGATTCGCGGTTGACTTTGCCAATTATTTCTGGCCAATTCACGAACTTTTGGATTTCGAGCTTCGGTCAAAGTATAAGTGTTTATTAAATAGCAGCAACACGGTTGACGATTATGACTACAGAATTAAATGAGATCGATTGAAATTGACCTGATAGATAGATTAACAAAGCTGTTATTAATTTCAGAAAGTTATACAAAGCATATTTTGTTTTTGGTGAGTAAGCCAATTTTTTAGTGAAAATTAAATAAATTTTACTACTTTTTAAGTTATCTAGTCTTATTCTACAAGATATTAAATTAACAAACTTCAAAGCTGTTTGGAATATTTTTCATTAAATTTGATACAAGATCAGGATTATGTGCCTCTAGTTTTGCATGTTAATAAATATGACTTGATTACTCTAATTTTCGCATTAAAATTGCAAAGAAACAAAAGAGCAGGATCTATTTTTTCGTTTGATTTATTGCGTTGTTTAAAAAAATGCGTTTACTAAATGTCCTTATATTAGTTACTTTTTTCATTTTAGCTGAAACTGAAATAAAAGTAATCTTTTTTAAACTTAATGTATGAAATTTTGTACCGCAGAAATTAAACCATTAAATACTTAGTTGCTTCATTGAGAGATTTTTTTCATATAACAGCTACTTGACGACCGAAATTTTTTCAGTTATTCTTCAATAGTGTTACTCGTAATCGTCGAGGTAAAATACGTAATTTAAATCGCAATGTCTTTCAAATCTTCAGCTTTAAATCTCATCTTAGTTTTTCTCTTTTCCTGAAATCAAGTATTTAGGCTTTTAACACTCAAACTAACTCTTATAATTAATGTTGTAAACATTTGAAAATTGCGCTAATTATTTTTACCTCATTAAAAGTGCAAGATGTTAAGACAAAATACTGGAAAAAATCAAATCATAATTTAAAACAACACAGAAAAATTATAGTTTCAAACATTACTTTGGTGGTAAATTTTTACATTGAATTAAATCATTTCATTAAGAAACAAAATGTTGATCTCAATGCGAGTTAGTTATGAACAATAAAAAGTGTCGGCCCAATTATATGGCATTATTATACTTAATTTATGTGCTCCATATAATGACTTTTGATAAATGAAGTAAATTAGAAAGCGCAGCAGCTAAAAATACGATTATATTTTTAATTAACACAGTTCTGCTTTTAATCCAATTATTCTCCACTTTTGATGTGAAAATCTTCTTTTCTCCCCAATTTATAAAACAGTTTCAAATGTTGTTGGAACGAAAATGTCTAAAAGTAATTCATAACGGTATTTCAGCGCTTTCAGTTATGATTTAACTTTCAGCAATTAAAATGAATAAATAAATAAAACGGGCTTGTTTATTTATTTATTTTTATTATATTTAGAAATGTCGATGTTTTGCTTTTTTATTTCTTTTGCATTTTTCTCTTTTGAACATAATTTATAAAACACTTTTTTTCTCAGCAAAGCCATTGTAAAATTTTTGAAAAAATAAGCTTGTGCCTAAGCAAATAAAGGAAAATTGATTCAAACGTTTTTTATTTAGTTCAAATTAAAAGGTTATATAATTAAGCTTATTTACTATTAATGGCTCATGTGCAATCTTTTTAAAACTAGTGATTTTAATTAAAAATAGTTTTTTTGTAATTTTCGTTATAGCGGTGCCTTTTACTTTAATGGGGGAGGGGGGGGGGTAATCTGTATTGTAACTGTGTATTGTAACTGTGTTATGCCTGTAAGTAAGAAAATTTGATTTCAGTTGATTTTTATATTTTGAACTAAAAACAAAACGTGTAATCGAGTCATAACATTTAGCATAATAAATATGAATTTTACCCCATCCTCCAGGACTTTCCTTCAAGTAAAACTGAACTTTCGAAAAACAACCTTTGCTATACTAATATATTAATTTTCTGTCAAAAAAAAAAAAAAAAGGTGGCGAGATTATCTGAAAAACAAGTACTTGAAGGCGTTAAAATAAAAACAAAAAGAGCTTATGCATTTAGCAGGTAGTTCATCGGTGAGGAAGGGGTTATGTGACAAAACAGAAATAGTGAGTAATTAAAATTCAAAGTCTTATTTTTTCAGTTGCTGCATTTTTTTTGTTTTCTGGTTTTGTCGTTAGTGTACGTATAAAATTGGTCTAATGACATCTACTTTTTGATGTACCAAGATTTCTTTGCTTACCTGCATCCATTGCGTACTATTGTCCAGAGTGTTTTTTTTTTTTTTTTTAATGTAACATAGCCCCTTCATCCTCCAAGCCCTTTAAATATTAAATGTAAAAGGATTCAAAGGGAAGAGAAACGTCAAACGCACTCATAAAAAGTTACATTTTATTCCGAAATCAACAAAAGATCTTGATTTTCTAAAATGAAACCATATTTTTCTTTAACAGACTCTCCGATTTGCCAAGCCGAGGTGCTAACATTCAACGTCATTCAAGGAGAATTCGTCAACATTACCTGCGATGTCGACTCCGATCCTCGACCTAATGCTTTCCAGTGGACTCTCAACAACACAATCCAAGGAACGGTTGATTTGAAGAAAAGACATCCCAAATCCTTCAACATCCTGCACTACGTCCCTCGTTATCTGGGGGATTACGGCACCATTATGTGCTGGGGGAAGAATGATGCGGGAGTTCAAAGGATGCCATGCATTTTTCATATTGTTCCGGAAGGTAGGTAATTTCGAGCTCAGTCGGGATGATAGATCATTTCACTTGCTCAATGGCTATTTCAATTTTGTATTGCCCAAGGATTTATCATGAATATTATCTTATTATTTGGTTTAATTGGATTTATTGGCACACGAGTCTTATAGGCTATACTGCGCCAAACGATGTTTTTGTATAAAACAAAGATATGCTAAAATTAAAATTATCAAATACGTCGGACATAAAATTTCTAAAACTCTAAAATCATTTCTAAAAGAGACACATTTACAAAGTTTAAAATTCTGAACAAAAGTCAAAAGTAAAAACTGTCTAAAAGTTTCGATTAAAACCAGTAATAGAATAAACGGAACCAAAGACGACACATAATAACAAGGACTAGAAAACAAAAAACACTAAATCAAACACAAAAAGCCAATCTCCCTAAGAAGAACATTTCAAAATCTGTGAGAGTTGTAAACGGTTGTATAAAATACTAGTAATTTTAACAACATCTGTATATATATATCATGACCGCATCTAGTTATGCAAATATTACTGTTACTATTTTTTTTGCAAAATAAAGTATGTGTAGTAGCTAATTTTTGAAAAACTCAATTAATGAATTTTTAAAATCTCAATACTTACAATTTTTTTTTTGTGAATTCAGTCCACACATTGGTTTCAAACTATTTGCGACAGTATTTATGCTATTTTATTTAAAGAACTAAATAGTTTTTAAAATAATAATAATTTAAAAACTTCGTCTTTTTCTTCTTCTTAAAAAAGCTGGAATTTTTGACATTTATAGAATTAGTTTAAATATTGTCTTACCCGTTTAACATAAACAATTATTTTACTATTTATGGGAATATTTTACGAAAAAAGCAATATATATTAAACATGCATAAAAGATTTTATTAAAAGTTTAAAAATAGTAACAAAATTAAGTGAAGCATTTTAATTGAATATCTTAAAAATGAATAATGCGAAATTTAAGTAAGAAAAAAAAAGCATAGAAAGAAAGCATTTTTCATTTAATATTATTAAACTGAACATTTAAAAATGTTACTCGGAGGTTTTATCACTAAGGTCACATTTCATTTAAAAAATCCTAATTTAATTTACGTAGAAAAAAGTCTGACAATGATGCTATGTTTCGATCAAAATATCCTTTAAATGATATTTCAAAGAAAGTCAACAGAGTCATGTTTCTAATTAGAGAAATTGTATTTTATAAACCTGGAATAGTAAACAAAAATGAAGCACATTTTTTCTGTTGTTAAAAAAAAAAATTCCAAGCAAAAATTAAAAGAAAATAAAGATTTACTGAATATTAACAAAGAGAGAAAAACACTTGTTGACCAAAGCGGTAATTACTTGATTTTTTTTTTTTTTTAAATTTTACATTGCTATCTTAAAGCTTTTTATTAAGGCGCGAATGCAATAAAGATGTTTAGTTAAACTAATACAATGTAAATTAGGTTGTCTTATTTGCGACATTGTTTACAAAACAAAATTGGTGGGAAATTGTGTAAAATTTTAATGTGAACAGATTTTTGCTACTACGGGTGTGGAATGTTATGGATATTCAATTAAACTCTCCTAGATGACAAAATTACTTCGTTAAAGTAAAATAAAAATAAAAAAAATAATCCTAAATTATCAGAAAATTATAAATTCCAGTTCTTGAATTCAAAAGGTACCCTGTTCATAGGTTTTTTTTTTTTTTTTTTTTTTTTTCAAGAACCATTTTTACCTATGAGTTAAGATCCTTAAAGCCAGACTAATGTAATTCTAAAAATTTCACTTTTCGAGCTGTGACTGCTTTGTACGTTTATCCTTATTCCACACGGCGAAACAACACAAATCTAGGAAAAAAAACCTTTTTAATTATTTATTATTTCTATAAATGTGCGAGTCTCAACCTTCTTCTACAGCATACAAATGGATTTGAGTTCTAATGAGTAAGGATGGTGTGACTTTAGTGATTGTGGCTTTAAGGTACGGAGTTATTAACGAAGTTTCAAAAAGGCTACTTAACTCTGAATGTATAACATTAAAAGTGCGTAAAATACGGCAAAATAAAAGAGGCAGAATTAATGTATGGATTTTGTATTCTTTACTTTTTAGGCGAAGTTACAACTGACTTGGGAATTCTCGCCCCTTCAACGGATGAAGAAGGTGGCTCAATGAATGGTAGAGTGTCCGGATTTGTTTTGTCGCCCGCTGTAGGAGTTTTGGTTGGAGTAGTTGCAGCGTTATTAATTATGATCTTCGTCATTGTTATAGTAATGAGAGTTCAAGGACCTCCACCAGCTCGAAGTAAGGATAGTTAATTAAAGTTGCTTTACCCGCTTTATAACTGTTTATCACACTGTAAAAAATGAATGTTGTTTTTACAGCATGACACAGCTAATTTTATGTAATAAATTGTAAAAATGGCTAATTTTACAGCAATAAACTGTAAAATTGAGTTTTACAGTTTATTACTGTGCATTTTACAGTTTTAAACTGGAAACTCAACCAGTATTCTACTGTTGTTTTTACAGTATAATACAGCTAATTGTATAGTATTAAACCGAAAAAATGCTAATTTTACACTAAGAAACTAAAATTGCTAGTTTTACAGTTTATTACTTTTCATTTTACAGTTTTTAGTTGGAACTTTGGCTGCCTGTATTATACTGTACAAATAACAGTTCATTTTTTGCAGTGCAGAAATGCAAGATTTAAAAACACAATCTTTATCGTCATAAGGCTATTTAACAAAATGTTTTCATCAAATATCTTGATGAAAACATTTTGTTAATTGATGACCTGAATACTTTGAGTAATAGCAATAATATATTTTGACACGGTCTTTGTGTATGTTATGGTTTGATGTATTTTAAAGTTCATTTATCAATGTTACACATTTGGTAGCTTGGTCAATCGTGCAATTTAATATTGGATTGCAGTATGATGTGTTTTTAACAGAAACGTTATGGCTGTTTACTACCCCAGGGTTCGTATGGTTATGCTATTTTAATGTTTCAAAACACCGGTTAGCTGAAGTGCACTGCAAAAAATAAACTGTTACTTTTACAGTATAATACAGTGAGCAGAGCTTCCAGTTTACAACTGTAAAATGTACAGTAATAAACTTAAACTAGTATTTTACAGTTTATTATAGTAAAATTAGCAGTTTAACAGTTTATTACCATAAGTTAGCTGCATTATACTGTAAAAAACAGTATAATACTGGCAGCAGAGGTTAAAGTTTAAAACTGTGAAATGCACAGTAATAAACTGTAAAATTAGCAGTTTTACAGTTTAGTGGTGTAAAATTAGCAATTTTACTGTTTATTACTGTAAAATTATCTGTATCATACTGTAAAAACAACACTGTGTTTTTTGCAGTGTATTTGAATGCTGATATATATCTATTTCATAATGTACGCAAGCGTAAACTGTGGAGTATTTCTTTCTTATACTCTTTTAGAGGTTTTTTCTGACAGAAACAAGGTCTTATTAATGCAAACATGCAACTGGTTTTCTATAAGAGGCAAATTTTAAAATCTTCGGGATTGCTAGACAAATAGGCTAGATAAAAATGCATGTCTATACAAAAGCAAACCAAATATAATTCACTACATTATACTTTTTTTACTGTCTGTTTTGACATTGAAAGAAAATCTTTTAACCACCTACCCAAGTTAGAGTAAGCATAACGAAATCATTATTTTAAAAATTTCTCTATATTAGTTTTATCGAAAACAAAACTTTATGGGTTTTCTTTTTTTTTTTTTTCATTTGTGAAAGTAGTTCTGACTTAATGCAACGTCTAATTATTTTGAATCTAAGTTAACATTTTTTTTTTACTTTTAGGAACATATTTTGAGGAAGAAAAATTCAAGTGAGTGTACTTCTTTAATTTTACAACATTGTACAGAGCTTCTCCTTTCTCTGTTTTTTATATGTTTGTAAGTTTGTATACAGGGTGTCCACTCCTATCGTGGACCAATAGCTAATTTCTAAACCGTTAGAGATACGCATATAGTTCATTTAAGAAAAAATCTCCAAATTACGAAAGGAATTTTGTGTCTATTCAATGTTTTTCAAAAAATCAAATTTTGAAAGAGTTACGAAATTTAAATTTTTATACAGCCCCCCAGTCCTATCAATCATATTTAGTAAAACATTCTTGACACTGTAACATTTAAAACTAAAAAAAAATCACTGTTCTACCATAAAAATTGACAGAGTTATGACGTTTTGAAAAATCAAGATTTTGAAGGATTTCGCATACGGTCCTTTAAGTGATCTCTCGATGACGTCATGAAATAATGCAAAATCTTGGTTTTTTCAAAACGTCATAACTCGGTCAATTTTTATGGTAGAAGAGGGATTTTTTTTTAGTTTTAAACGTTACAGTGTCAAGAATGTTTTACTAAATATGATTGATAGGACTGGGGGGCTGTATAAAAATTTAAATTTCGTAACTCTTTCAAAATTGATTTTTTGAAAAACATTGAATAGACCCAAAATTCCTTTCGTAATTTGGAGATTTTTTCCTAAATAAACTATATGCGTATCTCTAACGGTTTAGAAATTAGCTATTGGTCCACGATAGGAGTGGACACCCTGTATAATACTTCTCATGAAGTAGTATCAACCAATACTAAAAACTAAAAGTTAGCAGTGATATTTAAATTAATCTTTTATTTCACAAACTACTCTAGCGACAAACACTTAAAGTTCGAAAAATTTAGTTTTCGGTTATTAATAAAAAAATCGATTAGGATTTTAATATTTTTAAACTGAAATATTTACATATCAAGATATTTCTTTCAGAAAATATTGTTGTAATTGTTATTATATAGTTTAAAGTGAATATATACATGTTTTCTTTAAATTAGAAATTTTGTCGTTTGGGTGGTTGCTGAAATAAACGATTAATTTACGTTTAACTGGGTGTTTGACGGTTGTTTCAAAATCTATAAAATTCAAAAACTGTCAAATATCCCATATTAGTTGAGCCTTAACAAGCACGAACGCATTGATTCAGAAACTAGTTACGTCCCGTTCCTATTTCGTTAAATGTAGGTTCCTTATATCATTTCAAAGCATTAGATTTTCTTGAAACCCTATACATCTAACTTCAAAGACAAAATTCAACACAAAATTAATCACAATTAGCTTGTGTTAGCAACACATTAAGATTTGCAAACTTTAGGTAAATATTACTTTAAAAGTCGGTTCAAAGAATAATTGTTCCTTACATACCAAATATATTTACTCTCACAACCATTATTAATGACATTGTATAGTGTAATATTTTCTTTACTTCAAGTTTGCAGTGAAATTAATTAAACCCGATGCAATTTCAATAAAAACATAAAATCTCTGATATTCTCCTAATTAAGACAAGACTTTTAAAAGGCCCGAGGTAAAGAGCACTCTTTTAAAAATTGGAATCGGATGCTTTTATTTTTCTTCTTGACTTTAGTTTTCTTAATATTAGTTTATATTTTATTTAGTAATTAATTAGCAGGACACTCTTGGGTTATTTTTGTTGAATTTCCTGAAATACAAAACCACTTAAATGTGGCGAAGTTTCATTTAAGCACGGCCAAAGAAAAGTACTTCTTAATGTGCTTTATTTTTGCTTAAATATTGAAGAAATAAACTTTTTTCTTTTAATTAGGTGAAAAAAAAATAAATAATTTAAAATCCAAAACATTTTACTAATTATGCTAGCATACGAATTTATTCACTTGCTATTAATGTATGATTTAAATTTAAAAAAAAAGACAAATTTTAAGTATCAATACATATTTATTCTTAAATTAAATAACTTCATTGCTTTGAAAAATGACTAAATAGCTAATATAAGTATTTTCACTTAGTTATATATGATGCTCTAATAAGAAAAAATAGATTTTTCAACTGTGTAAAATTAATCTCGTGTCAAAATTTAATTATTTTTTACTTATGATTTCTGTTGAACTTCTCAAGTTGTGGCTGTAAGTATCTACTATATTTCTATCACTGTCGAATATGTCCACCAATTCGTTATAAAAGGAGCATTAATTTCCGCCTTTGGATATTTTAAAAATTGGTTGAAACAGGAAAGTTAGTACCCGGATGTGATTTAAATTTAAAACCATGTAGTATTCATTATCGCTTTGTAATGAGAATGAGATTACATAGAGTGTAACAAAGTTCACGTGAATTACAATATAAAGTACTAGTATGCTACTAGTATGCTCTGCTAATACGGATCTAATCGCTATTACAGTTACAAAAAGCTTTCAAATACTCCGCAAACGCAATCTTTGTGTTGCATTTTATTGACAAAGTGTGCAACATTTTCCAAACGAAACCCTATAAAATGTTAGATAACTTCTTTTACATTATTTTTTAGGATTGTATTTGAAAATTAAAACATAAGAGACAATGTATAGCTTCTTTAACATAACTTTTTCTCACGTAGTAATACTTAATTTTCTTCCCCTTTAGTCCCCCAAGATCTTCATTACAAAATATTTTGCCTGAAATCTTGCTAATTAAAGTATTTCTTACCTATTTGCACCGGAAGTAAACTGCTTTAATGCTTAAAAAAAAAAAGACTAACAGACGTGTATTATAATGAAGTAATATTATAATGAATGTATGTATTATAATGACGTAATTGGGGTTTCTATACGCCAATTTAATCAATATTATTTTTACTGAAGACTAACAGAACAGTTTCCTCTAGAAAAGTTCTTTTGGTCATTATTGTAATCAGTATTTTTGATTGTTTTTATTTTTTAGGTATCCCTCACCAATTAAGAAGGAACCAAATGATAGTCTTGTGGATGGCAATGAAAAAAGTCCAGATATCATACCTCTTCCAACTGACATTGAAGGTAATTACACTAATTTCAACAGTGTAGCTTAAACGTATATTTTTTCAATTTTATAATAGTTGAAATTGTTACTTTAAAAAATTACCCTCACTGCCTTCAAAAAAATATTCCAACTAGTTCATGTAGGAACAAAAAAAATCGTAAGTTATTTTTGGGTAAGAGTCTTAAAAAAAGAGAAAGAATCACATTTTCTGAGTTACAACTAATCCTACTTCACACTTCACACACTCCACCGTACCTACCACAACTCGTGGTTTAACCAGGATAGGACCCTGAAGAGCGCTCTCTTCTTTTTGAACCAGAACCAAGGGTCGAGCAAACCCTTGGCCCAGCACCCCTAGAGGTATCGTTTCACTTGGTGGACTTTGTGACCACGATATTTTTAACGTTCCCCAGCCACCATTAATCGAGACGGTGGATCTTTGATCGGCTGGGATCGAACCCGGGTCCCTCCGGTCACGAGTCCGACGCCTTACCGATCGGGCTACCACGGCCCCAACTAACCTACTATCTGGCCACGTATGACATGGCATTGGTAAGTAACTAGCTGAGACTATTCACATGAATTAAGGGGGAAATAAAAAAAATTACGATGGATTTTCGCTTGTTTGATTGCGGCTTTACTTAACGTTGAGCTCAACACATATCTGTAAAGGCAAACGGCTATCGATGAAAGCTAATAGACAGGTTAATTTTAGTCTGTAAGCCTGATGTACTATAAAAAAGAAAACTACACTTCAAGGTTTCTTGACAAAAACATTGTGACATCAGCGTGAAGTTAGCCTATGAAAAACGAGCTAGATAAAACGTCACAGCCTACTTGGCGAATTAGAGGAGATCGCTAACTGCTTGTGAGCTCTTATTGGCTCTGCCCGTAGTGACGTTCAGTGTCAACTTTAGTTGCTGTCTAGTATAATTTTAATTTAATTGGCGGTCTCTCCGTTGGGGTTGGTTTTGATTTAAGCAATAATTATCTGTATTCTACACTGCAAAAAAAAAAAAAAAAAAAAAAAGAAAACTTGTTTTTACAGTATAATACAGTAACCAGAGATTCAATTTTAAACTGTAAAATACACGATAATAAACTGTAAAATTAGCAGTTTTACAGTTTATTACTGTAAAATTAGCAATTTTACAGCTTATTGCTGTAAACTAGCAATTTTAGTTTACTGCTGTAAAATTAGCAACTTTACATTATTAAAAATTACAGTTACATTAAAAATTACTGTATTAAAATTAAAGTTTATTACAATAAAATAAGCAATTTTACAGTTTATTACCATAAAATAAGAAATTTTACAGTTTGTTACTGTAAAATAACTTTAAAAACAACATTTATTTCTTACAGTGCATTCACCTTCTCAAGACATTAAAAAATCTTTGTTATATTGGTTTACAACAAAAAAAAATTTCAATTTTTTATTAAAATCTATAATCCTCTACCTTCAGAACGTAGTCACACTTTAAAATATAGTTAATGGTATTATTTTAAGATGATATCAGTTGTAAAAAAAATGTGCGTACTGTAAAATGGGGTGAATCGGAACAGTTTTAAGATTTAATTGTAAAAAGTAATTAAAAGATTTTTTTTAATTTGATTTTTTGGGTAAAAACTTCGATCTTGCTTTGCTTTTGATATTCCAAGCAAAGACCAAACATTTCGAATAGTTATTATTTATCTATATAGGAATTTAAGGGAGTTCCGAATCACCCCGCTGATAGGGGTCAATCGGAACATATGTTAAAATTTTTATTATTTTCAATTTAACCAGTAATAGGTCTCACAAACATGAGTAATATTGATGGGGGAGAACAAGAACAGATAGTTACTGTAAAATTAAAATTTATTTTCTGTATCAGTAAATGATTACGATTTGTCAAAATTTAAAATGATTTTGAGCTCATGAAATATTAAAATTATTTTAAAAAATGCTTTTGAATTGAAATACAAAGTTGTAACATAAATTGCAGTCACTCATATCGTCCACAAATATGTACTTGTCCTTAAAACTAGCAGTGGTGGTTTGGCTTAAGTTTTTTCATAACATCTTCTGGGATGAACGCTGCCTTTTCTTTAGTTTCTTAAAATCTCTGGGTTTTGTGGATTGTCCTGCAAGATTTTCCCACTTATTCATCACTGTCTGTGTTCTGGACTTTTGCTACATAAAGTCTGTATGACTTTCCCCATGTATTTTAGGTAAAAAGAAGTCTCCTGGAGCAAAAATCTTTTTAAATCTGCAACTTTCTGTCATTCTAAGATCTAGTTGCTCACGAGAAGAGATAAACAGTAATAAATCCTTGTTCTTGTCTTGACTAGAGAAATTGGGGTTAGAATCTTGATTTTTCAAACAGTTTCCTTTAAATAAGTTTGAATTGGAACAACAGAACCAAGTGTTCCGATACACCCCGCAAATTTTTTTCCTATGGCATTTTTCAGAATTCTTCATTTTTATAACACAATTTTTAAAAATGTAAATTCTAATGTGGTATTCTGTTGTTCAGATACATGCATAATTGAAACATATCACTCTTAGGTTTAAAATATAAGAAGGTTTGTTCTTACATATAAAGTTTTCCAGTCTATGAAAACGTGATGTTTTCTAGCATTCCACGTGCAGTCCTCCTTATGAGCCAGTAGCGTTGCCAGATTGACAAGAGTCATTTTTTCCTACTTACTATGATCTTACCTTCCTAGAAAAAACATTAATGGCGAAAAATACCCAGTAGTATATTTATGAAGAATTTCTTTGTACGGTCGGGAAGTTTTGTTCTGATTAACCCCGCTGTTCCTATACACCCCATTTTACGGTAACTTTTTCTATGAAGATCCACAATTAATCAAATCAAGCAATCAATCTAATTATTCTCCATTTCCTTTTGAAAAGAAAGTAATAATAATAATAATATTAGTAATTATAATATAAGCTTTATTTTTTCGTTTCCTTTTAAATTTGTAATGTTGAACTGAATGGTGTAAAATTTGTGTTTATTAATGCAGTCTTTAATTTAGTCTGTTTGTTATAAGCTACACAAGTGGCACCTCCAAGTAACATCTCCGCTTAAACCTGAGTGGAAAGAATGTGGTTATTCGGGGCCGAGTGGCGTGCGCGTCGCGAGGACACTAGTAACTTTTTTCTCATCCCCCGGCACGCACAACTGGTCGAGAGAGAGTGAGTGCGCGTCGACACATGGTTGGGATGGGTCCCTTTCCTCCGCGTGCCTCACGCGTTAGATCGAAAGCACGCTTTCGCCCTACCTTTCGCTTAAAAATGGGAATTTATTGTACAATACCCATGTTAAAACATATATATTTTTTTGCATATTTTTCGCTGGCTTACATATAAGCCATCAATGTGGAATGTATAATAATTATCACATTGAAAAATAAAAATAATAAGTAAAAATACTTAAAATATAAAGTTTGCAAACTTCGCGCTTTCCAAATCATGTTCTTTTTTTTTTTTTTTGGAAAACTGTTAAAAAATATTATTGATACGCACCCAATCTGAAGTAAAATTTTTAGTCGTAAGATTTTTCAAACAAATCTATTTTTTAAAAATCGATGTGTTTTTTATGTTTGTTCCTTATACAAATCCACAGTTTTCGTCGGATTTTCATCAAACTTGGCACAGAGGTTCTTTGATGCACCACAATTCACATAGGCGGTAATAGAATGAAATTTTTAAAAAATTCAAAAAGCTCAAAAATCAAATTTTTGTCTAAAAAATGCCATTTCTTTCAATTTTGAGTTTTTAGAGTAATAGAGATAAGCCTTTAAGCATACAAATTGATAAACTTTAACACATTTATATATGAGTATTTTCCAACAAAGATTACGATTAACAATAAATTATCAATTTAAGGCTCACTTATTTCATTTTAGTATGAAATAAGTTAAACATAATGCAATACCGGGCAACGCCGGGTAATAAGCTAACATCAAATAAATAAATGAGGAATAAATAAACCCTTAGTTAATATAATATCCTACTGTTATGACATATTTTCATAGTAAAGTTCTGTATTAAGCTTTTTACGACTTGAAACAGAGGAGATATGAAAATAATGGACGAAAGAAACCCACCACACATTAAAAAAAAATTATTACTGCACATAGAGCAGAGTTCTGTGGGAATCATAGGCGGCTGGTGAACCAAAAAAGTGGGGGGTCAAAAAAAAAAAAAAAAAAAAAAAATACGAGAGAGAGGATCGAAAAAAATGTGGGGAGGGGGGAGTTAGGATGCAGCAATTTTGAAAGGTTTTTTTTTTCTGCTATAATTTGGCTATAATATTGGATTTTATCATTGCTGATCAATTGACTAATTGACTTCTAAAAAATGCGGAATATATGGCCTCAAAAATCAAACAGGCAGGTTGATTTTCATTCAGTCTTACGAAATAACATGAAACAAGTCCTATTTTTGGAATTTTCCGCTTTTATTTTGGTGAAATTAATCTATCTACTGTGTAAAAAATCATTTTTCACTCGATCAATACTTTTTAACCGCAAAAAGTGAGGGGGCAAAGCCTCTTTGTTTTTGGAAATGAGGGTGCAGTCGCCCCCCTTGTCCCCTGGACGAGCGAGCCGCCTATGATGGGAATGCATTTGTTGCATTGTGATTAGCTAAAATAGTGAAAAATTGGGACTTGACTGACTCTAATGAAAACCCTAGCAATATTTTTTTAACCCAGCAGGAGAGATAATCCGTCACTCTCCTCATTGAAAGCTGAAGAAGACATCATGTTAAAATTTTATAATGGTTTTATTGCAGGAAGACGCTATTTAAGTAAATGCATCGCTTTGTAATGCTACTTTCAAGGGAATTTGTTCGCATAATCCTTCTTCTAGTGCGATGATTAGGCAGGATATACAGCAAGTATTGGTCAAAATACATTCCCACCATTTATTGCGCCCCGTCCCCCTTTCTCTTTACGTGTCCATTCTTCTCACTCATCTTTATTTCTGCATTTAGTTAGATTTTTTTTCCTTTTACTTCACAGAAGTTGAGTTAATTCCCCACTTTTTTTCTGGGGAAAAATATAAATTTGTTCAATAGTTCATTAGTTTAGCATCCGAATAATCTGACCCCCAGAACACTAGTCCCTTCCGCCCCCATCTAGTTCCGTCCCTGATGAATAACATCAAGAAAAAAATTTTTACAAGCACAAATCAACAATGCGAATGTCCGATTTGTCTTGTAAGACGTTGTAAGACGCTCCAATCTTTCGACTCAATGAATGACGTCACGGGCTCCCCCAATCTCACAGTGTCAGGCCCGGGGAGGAAAAGAGTAGAGTAGAGGAGCGAATCGCGATGGCCCCGGGTTATTCTGCTTTTTATTTTGTCAATAGTTAATAGTTTTGTACTATTCTTAATTGATTTCCATTTTATTTTGCGTTCTGTTTTATAAATTAAGTTGTTATGTTCAATATTTAAAACAAAATTGATCACTTAATTTAGTTCAATAGTTTCACATTAAAAAGGTTTCCAGTGTGATGTCTCGTATGAACAAATAAATAAAAAAATAATATATGAATAAAAAAATGCAATGAATAACTACTTTAATTAAGTAAAAAATAACATGGCTAATAAGTATTGTTGTTTCTTCAATTGCACCGTTGATTTAATTATGTTTTGATATCTTACTAATCAAAAAACACGGAGGGGTGGGGGAAATCATCTGATGACCTCTTGATTTAGAACATTTCCTTTAAAATGAATTGTTTAGTTAAGATGTAAAGAAGAAATACCACTAAATATGGAAATATGGGGCAAGGTGAAATAGTGAGGCAAAATGAAGTGGTAAAATATTGTGCAGTTCACTACCGTGCTATCTTGCAATAGTTTGACTATGTCATTAAACATGTAGTTAAATTTCGTCCAGATATAACAACCTCCAAATATTAAGTTACATAAATATACAAGCGTTTTTCGAACTTTTACCCTCATATTGCATTATTTTGCTGGATATGTAAGCAATCATGTCTAATATAAGGGGACACTGGGCCTTTGAAAAGCTGAATTTCGTCAAAAAAACTCGATTTCTAAACTTTTTTTGAATATCTAGACACGCAATTCAAAAATTTTTTTTAAAAATTCCTATTTTTGGAGGAGATAGAGCCGATTTTGCAATGTAAACAAAACCGCCACGCCCCCTCGGCTGCTGTCAAACGTACGACTAGTAATAAATTTACATTATTTTTTAAAATCCATAATAAATTGATAACCATTTTTAAATTATATTATTATTGAAGAGCATTACTAACAGAAAAAAAAAGAAAAATTTTATCGTCTTTACTTGGATAGAACTAGAAACTTTAAAATAATATACATAAGTAAAAAGATTTTGTTTCACTTCTAAATTTTTTAAATAAATATTTTTGTTTCGAATTATGATTATTAACCTCATAAAATGTTTTTAAAGAGTTCATATAAAAATGTAAAAAAATAAAAGCCGAATATTCAGTAATTTTTGTGTTAATGTATTGACTCTTCTTTATATCTATTTTTCTCAGTACGTGATTTTTCAATAAAATGTTTCACAAAAATTGTCCCTTGCACTAAGATTTTCATGTTATGTTCTTGAAACTTGGTATAACTGTGCGTTTTGACATTGTGAATAATGTTTACTTAAATTGAACTCATAATTTAAAATTGAAATTTAAAATTTTGTGTAGTAATCACATGTTGAGCTCATTTTTATATTTTTTTTACGAAAATTCATTATTTTTTTACACCTAACCTAACATGTATTATAAAACCAAAATATGTAACATAGGTTTGCTCACATATTTGTGACCAAAATATCAAAAAATTTAAGCTGTACAAAAAATATTGCGCAGGGGATATTTTTAATTAGACGTAATTAAAAACCTATTTTAATTAATATCTCAAAAATTGTTCAATATTTTTTGTTTAAATTTGGTAGATATAGTGTATTGAATATGTATAGCTGACACAAAAAAATGAGGTTCCTAACTCCAAAAGTAAAAAAGTTCATTTTTAAGCCCCACTGTCCCCAATTATAACAAATATTAAGGGCAATCTATTTTCTCGGCGCAGTTTTTATATTTATAATACTAGGTATTTTTAGATTTTTAATAATTAATTCAGTATGTAACGTACATGTGCGGAAAATTGAATGGGGCTAAGTATTTTTTCCCAGGTATTTATACTTTCATTTGTTTAATCATTCACATAATCACTCATTCATTAATATTATTATTCCTCTTTATTTTAATTATTCACTGTTTTAATCATTCATTCACTTACTATCGTTAATTTTTTTTTCACTTCTTTTTGTTCACATTAATTAACAAATCATTTTATGCATTTATTGGTTTATTACTTTGTTTCATTTATTCGATAGTCTGGGATTTATTTCATTATTATTGTCATCATTATTATTTTCTTTTTTTTACATTCATTGAAAAAAAAGGTACAGTCAAATAGCAAGTTTCATTTGGAAACTTTATTTATCCCTAGGTCCCATATGTTTAGGGCGAAGTGAAAATTTTCCTGTTTTATCTGAAAGCATTACTTATCTGCAAAAAATAAAAAAATAACATTCAATAACAAGTTTTATTACCAATTAGAGTTCATTTGTCTTTTTGTACTGCAATTTAAAAATAAGTTTTTAAATTTTTCATTTTAAATAAGCTATATTTGTACTGTTCGTTACTACTTCGTAATACCACACATTTCCTTATGTATTAATTATTTTTTAAACGACACATTAAATGATATCTTTTCTATTTCGCAGTGTTTGCAACCTCTATTGCTGTCGAAATGTGCTCAACATCTCCTCGCTTACCTAAAGAAGCTGCAGAAGTGTATTACACCGTCGAAAGTCAAACATGTGTTTGAGTATGTGAAAAGGGGGACGATATGAACGTAAGTTATAATTCTTACAAAAGGTATGTTTTAGGGTAGTCACTGCACCAAATTTTTATTTTTTTATTGGTATACTTTTTATTATGATTGAAAAGTATTAACATTTTTATTATAATTTTCACTTTACAGTAACAAATTCATTAAAAATAGTGTTTTTACTACACCTTATTTGTGTAAATTAATATTGGTTGATATTTATTAAAAAAATGTAACAAACTTAATTAAAAAGTTAAAACACATTGTTCAATTGGATATACACGTGCAGTAAATGTATTCAAGTTTTTTTTTTTTTTTGACATTAAAGCAATAAAGTATTGTATAAAAACATGTGGTTTTACAGTATAATACAGCAAATTTTATAGTAATAGATTGTAAAAATTGCTAACTTTACAGTAATAAACTGTAAACTTGCTAGTTTCAGTTTATTACGGTGCATTTTACAGTTTTTAAGCTGGTACCTTTTCTGCCAGTATTATACTGTAAATACAACAGCTTTTTTTGTTTTTTCTTTTGCAGTGTAGTAATCCTTATATTTCTATTCATCCTCGTGCTGCTTTAGGTTTTCGTTTCTACCATTAAAGCCACAAATATGTGTTAACCAAGTAAAGTATTTGTAAGTCGTTCAGCTATTGAAAATATTAAAATGTATGCTTTCAAAGATATAGATATTAAGAACATAAATATAATAGAATATAATTCTTGCTGTACCGAGTGAGCAGCATTATAAACACTATTTTGTATCTATACTTACAATTAAATTGTATTTTTCATACTTAAATTAGAAACATTTCTCATATTTGTTAACACATTATCTAGACCTACATAGGGAAAGGTATTTGGCTTTGTTTTCCATACTGTTTTATCTCCTCTTAAGTGAAGTTTACTCGACTTACAGTACAATTAAATCATTAACATTAAATTAATTCCTCAGACCAAAAGTAAGTTCTAAAACAAAATAATTGTGCAGGAACACTTATAAACACACGAGTAAAATAATAATAATAACAACAACAATAATTAACATATTATTATTAATTTTTTGAACTAAACTTTTCATTTTAATGTTATTCAAAAAAAAAAAGAGAGAAACTTTTTGAAATGCGTATTTTTATTTTCAAAATAAATTAATGTTCAGAATCTTAATTCTGTACCAGTTCTCATTTGAAAGTCAACATGCAATACTATCTAGAAGAAACAAAAACATCGCCTATCTATTCAGCAAAGCAGAAAAAACCTTTAAGTTCAAAAATTGGTGAATGCATTTTGATTTTTTTTAACAATTTAAACCACAAGTCTTTAGTATTATATTAATCCCTCATACTAAAAGTAATTTTTAAAGTCAAACTATTATGAAAATCCACTAATGAACAAAAATTAAGAAGAGTAATAATAAACATAACTAAAATAACCTATCAAAATTTTGGAAATGAGATAGCTGGGAGTTTTTAAACTAAATCTTACAATTTAAAATGATCTTAATGTTGTATTGAATGATATATTACACTAATTAATTTATAATTTTCTTTTCAGATTCAGATTTTGTAAAGCATCATTTGACAAACTAGTATTTGAAGCGATATATTTTCTCAATGTCTTCGATGGCTGCCTAGCGAAGGAAAACAGTTGTTCTATGAACTAACAGTAAATTCATAATCATAATATAATTCGACAAATGAACTGATTTGCTATCATGTACCAGAAGAGAGTTTGCCTTTTCACTGTATATTCCATTTTTTTGTATATTGAGATATATATTTCGTAATAAAAAAATAAATCTATGTATTTACGTCATTTTTTGTTTTCATTATTGTGGGTTTATCATGGTTACATACTTTGTTATGGAACTTTTTTTTTGAGAAATAGTTATTGTTTGTAGCAAACTGCTATTTTAGCCAAAATAATGAGCAATATATAACTTCAATGGAAGTATTATCTGCTTCGGAAGATAAAATATTACTAATTTAATGTCAGGTATTAATTTTCACTACCGGCAAGAATTTTGATAGTAAGGGTACTTCTGAACCAGACAAAGCATAAAACATGGTCATAGTCTTATTTTAAATACTAATAAATATAATTATCAAATGCTTTTTATTGTAAAAGAAAAAAAAGAAGAACCAGGCAGCATTTCAAATTGCATCTGAAATGAAATCTATACATTCGATAATAAGTTTGTTTTCCCAAAAATGGTACTTTCGAAATTTTAAATGTATTGTTTTGTCTCAAAGAGCGTGCTTCAAAACGTAGGAAATTACCATTTTTTGAACAATTTGACAAAGCAATATATTTTTTAGAAATGAATTTAATCGGTAAACAAATTCAACTTTATTTTTCACGGTTTCGCACATAATGTTACAGTTCCCGACTTTGGAGTCTCTGATATTTTTCGGGTACTAAGTCTTTCTTCAAAGTCTTAATGTAAGCAGCTTAAAACGTGTTACTTTTTTTGAAATTATTTAAGAAAATATGGCAGGGGGGGGTAAGTATTTTTTTTTTTTACACTTGCTTCAAAGGAAGGTTCTGACGAACGAACTCATTTTCAAAAAGCAAAACAATAAGATTGAGCGATACTGAAATACTGCACAATTGAATAGCTTCGTTGGGCTTACCTTGTTCGGTTTGTTCCATTTGTGTCTGGAACGTAGAAACGCTGTATTTTTCTGAAAAAAGAAGTAGACCTTATCTACCCTAGCTTTCAGTAGATTGTTCGAAGAAGCTTTTACAAACTGGTAATGTTAGTTTATTCTGTTAAACAGAATGGAACCACGTGAATGTGCACAAGCGACAGGGTTAGCGTTGACAGTTGAACACTCCGCTTGCCAAAGTGCTCTTTCCTTTGGTGAGTTCGTGTGCACTTGGGATGTCAACGAAGATACACTTTATTTTCAAAAATGGAGGTTCAAAAAATTAATAAATGAGCAAATGAATAATATAAACCGTTTAAAAAACAAAAGTATTATCTCGCCCCATATTTTTTTTTGCCCATTCTGTCAATTTCAGTGACTAAAAGTAGTAATTTTGACCGAATTAAACTCCTCCATTGATACACTCTTAGTGTACACTTTATAGTTTAGTTTTCATAAGTAAAATTAAGATTAGCAGTTAAATAATGCATTATAACTTTTCTTCTCAAATATTTGCTCTAAGAGATTGGTGACTGCTAATCATATGTTTAAATTTCCAGTTCATATGACGAAAGGTAATACAGAAAGAAGCACACATATTTGTCTTTTTCTTTTGATTTAAAGTTTCATGTAGTTTTCACTAACAGTCATACTGAAAAATAGATAGTAGTGTGTTTTTTTTCTGATAATGCATCAAATGTGTCTGTGAGGAAGTATTTCTATTAAATATTGGCATGAGGTACTCGTGCTATGCCCTGAAAATTGCGTATCCCACAGTATTACGTAATTTAAAAACCAATATTTAATTTTTAGGCTGGTTGAAAAATAAGTAGGAGTGATATCACCAAACAGTAAAGGATTTCAAAAGCGGAACTCATTCCCTAAATCAAGGTGAAATTTTGACGTGCACTAAAAATATATGAATTGTTTCTTAAAAATAATCTATTTGTTTTTAAAGGTAAGATCATAAAAAAGTAGGAAAAAAATATTCGTCATTCTGGCAACACTATTGGCTTGCGATCAAGGCTACAAGTGGAAAGCTAAAAAAAATTAGGGTTTCATCGTCTGCAAAACTTTGTATGCCAGTGCAGACAGCTATATATTTTAAATCTAAGAGTAGAATTTTTTAGTTATGTATATACTTGAGCAACAGAATACCACATTAGAATGGACAACGTTTTTTAATCGTGTCATAAAAATGAAGAATTATTTATAATGCCACATTACCAGCATTTGCGGAGTAAACCGAAACACTTTGATCAATTTTTCCAATTCAAACTTATTTAAAGGAAACTGCTTGAAAAATAAAGATTATAACCCCAATTCTTCTAGTCAAGACTGAGATACGGATTTATTTTTTGTCTACCCCAAGGATTTATTTTGTTAGTTAGCAACTAGAACTTAGAATGACAGAAAGTTTAGATTTAAACATATGTTTACTCCAGGGGACTTCTTGTACTTAAAATACACGGAGGAAAAGCCATTCAAGCTCTATGCATAAAAAGTCCAGAGCACAGACAACGATGAATAAGTGTTGAAATCTTACAGAATGATCCCCAAAACCCAGAGATTTCAAGAAACTATAGAAAAGGTAGTGTTCAGCCCAGAAAACGTGATGAAAAAAACTTAAGCCAAGCCATTACTCGTTTTAAGAACAATATCATATTTGTGGACGACATGAGTGATTTTAATTTATATTAAATCTTTATTTTTTAATTCAAATGCATTTTCTTAAAATTAATTTTTATTTTTCATAGGTTCAAAACTATTGTTAAATTTCAACAAATAACGTTTATTGGTGCAAAAAAACCCTTTTATTTGACAGTAACTATCTGTTCTAATTCTCCCCGATTAATATTACTAATAGTTTATTCCAGGTAAAAGTGAGAAAATAAAAATTCTAACCTGAGTTCCGATTGGACCCTAATCAGCAAGGTGATTTGGAACACCCTTAATTCTTAAAAGTTATCAAATAGATCAAATCGAAGAGAAAACTTTTATCTACTTTTTTTTTTCAATTAAAGCTGAAAAATGTACCGATTACCTCGTTTTACGATACTAAACATGATTTGAAATATTTGGTTTGTACTAAGTGCAATACTAACCGCAAATTACATCTTAACAAGAAGTTCTGTCAAGAACTAAACGAGCCTACTTTCCCGTACATCGACATCGGCATTCTAGCATCTGATCATTATTCTCTTGATTATCTGAGACTGAAAATTATGTCAAACATACATTTTTAGCACTTAAATCTGATTTCTAAAAGCAAAATATACCCCTCTCATTAGATGAAATAGATACGTAAAAAGTAAGTAAACGAATAAATAAAGTTTTGTCGCACTCTTGAAAGAATGTAACTGTTACAGTTCTTCCGCAGAAAAAATCCTCAATCGTTTTCAAAAAAAAAATAAATAAATAAAAGTACAAAGAACATCAAAATACATTTTATCAAAGAAAGAAAAATAGAAAAAACTCGTCCGTTAATAAAATGTCTCGAATTTCATTTTTAATCCGTTGCCAGTTGTTAAATATAAATAAAGAATAAAATGCCCTCGTGAATGAAAAATTTTCGGTCCAAAAAATCGTCTGCCAAAAAAATGAAATAATTATTATAATATATAATGAAACAAAACAAATGAATAAATAAACAAACAAATCGTCAGCACAGTCAGTCTTTTTCTTTTTTTTTTTTTTGAGCCTGCATTTCCGCCATGTTTGCGGAGTCGGAATCAGAGTCCTCACAGAAGATTATTCAGAAAAGTACTTTACATACATTATTTATCAAAACTATTTTCTTACAAAGATAGTTTGAAGGAAATCCGCTTTTAAGTTCAGGATTAACATTCAACTTAAATTTCCCCGTAGGCTCTAAAAAAAAGGTTTATTCAATTCTTATGGTTCACTTAAAAGTTGTTAGGTGGGGAAAGGTTGCTTGAACGGTTCAAAGTTGAACGAAAAAATGTTCAAATGGAAAATTTAAATACGGTAATGAAGTATCTTTGCGGAGACCGTTCGAACAAAAAAAAAGTTTGTTTAAATTGGACTTCACTCAAAAGTTATTAGGGTGACAGCTTGTTTAAATTGTTCAATGTTGAGCGAAAAACTGTTGAAATTGGAAATGTAAATACGGGAATGAAGTATCCTTGATAAGATATTTCGAACAAAAAAAAGTTTATTCAAATCGGACTGTTCACTAAAAAGTTAGCGTCGCGGCACAGGCTGTTTGAACGATTCAAAGTTTAATCAAAAATTGCTCAAATCGAAAAATCAAATGAGCTGTACTCGGCGAGATCTTTCCAACAAAATAAGTTTGTTCAAATCGGAATGTTCATTCAAAAGTTATTAGGGGGGGGGGACAGACAGACAGACCGACCGACACACAAATTCCCCATCTCATTACCATACTTTCCAATTTTTAATTTTCATATATTTATTTTTCGTTTTTTTTTTTTTTTTTGCTTTCTTTTGGGACTTGGCGATATTTTTTGGACTTGGCAATGTTTTTTGGACTTGGCGATATTTTTTGGATGCATTAAGCCACTTTTAATACTTTTTTCGTCTTTATTTTGCTTCCAACTAGAAAGTAGTCTAAAATGAAGTTTTCACTTTTATTGGCAGTACTTTAGGAACAAATGTGAAATAAAGGGTTGACTATACGTATCTAAGTTTTCTTTTAATACAAAAGTTCAAATATTTGAATATAGACGCATTTTTTTCTGCACAAAAGTATCGACGTACAAATGATTCATTTTTCTGGATGCTGATTAATTGTTTAAAATATATCCGTTGCTTTCTCTGAGATAGGGTTTTATTATTTATGTTTTCAAATAATCCACAATTTTAGTTTTTCTGAAAACATAAAAAAATAGATATAAGTTCTTTTGATCGATAATTTTCAGTATTAGCTCAAAAAATACTCAAAGAAACTGATGGCTTATTCAATATTTGAAATTTAATTTGCCGAAAGGTAATGATTCAAGCATGCACTAAACCAAATGATTATGCTCAATTTATATCTTGCAATCAATTGTATAAAATGATTGATTGTTAGGTGCAGGAAAAGAAAAAATATATTTTAAACAAATCCTAGACCGTTAACCCGGTAAACTTATGCGCAGTTTTTTTTTCCTTTGCTGAGAAATATGACACCGTGAAAAATGATTCATTTTTGTAAAAATGAATATCAGCATTTGACATTATGATGGATTACTTTAAATCCACGTGGACGAATTACACGCTCAACATAGCCCCATCCAAGTGAAAATTGGACAAAATGTCTGAATCCCATATTTGTGTTATACATCATTAAATTTTGGATTGTAGAACCAAATCTTAGAAGTACTTTTTAAAGAACTTCTATATTAAAATTCTTTTAAGTACTTAAGAATTTCAGAACAGTTCAAGAACATGCAAGAGAAAAAAAAATCTTTAAAAAAATAATAAGTTGTTTCTTCTAATCTATATGGAATTTTCTACTGTAAAAAGACAGCCAAATTATGTATTGCGGTAGTATATAGATATTATTTTAACAAATAATTAACAATATTTGGGAATTTGTATACGTTTTGCTTATTTTTAATTTTGCTTTTGCACTGTGATAACAGTTCAGGGCAGTAAAAATTATTGCTATATAACAGTATATGTTCAAAAAGTGCATAAAATAAATCCCACACTAAATTTGCATCTGTTTTTAAGGAAACGAGAAAAAAAAAGCTATGGGATAAATTTCATGTCATAGTAGAATTATTACAAAATAAGGACGAAACTGAATTCTTAGGACATCATGATTATGCTGTGAGTCAATTTGCTTAAAGTTTTTCAAACAACGTGTTGATACCTCCGAAACCTTGGAGTCACTGTTTGACCTAAAATTAAAGGTACAAATGAATCAGTGAGAGCAAAAACCACACCAGTCAAAAAATTTCAAAAATTCGTTTTTCATGGAAACAAA
>JAXGGA010010975.1:0-44469 GCA_038373865.1 Uloborus plumipes
CCTCGCTCATAAATTGGACACAAAGATTTAACGCCAATAGTGAAAGCTAACCAGACTTCCAATCACCGAAATCTTCCCTTTTTTGTTTCTAATTTCACACATAAGTTTAATACTTGAAAGTAAAATAATGGGCCAACTGAAAAAAAGCTGCGAAATAATGTGAGAATCCTTATTAAAAAACTCTCCAAATCAACTTCAAAAGCTCCATTAGCATGTAACATAACAAGTTTAATAAATATATCGAGCCATTATTATCATTGAAATTTAAATTAAAATGCAAAATAAGAGAAAAGAAGACGATGCAAGCTTAAAATTTTAATCTTCGCTTAGGTGGTAAGAAAATACATCGCCAAGTTAAAAAACGTACCTATAACTGAAACGTACATACTACCAAAGATCTCGGTTATTGAAATATTCTCAAAAGCTTTACGGAGAACTTCCATTAAAATGTAAAAAAATCGCCAAATAAATTAATTTGACCATCTAAACTCATCAAAAGTTTTGATGGAACTATCGTTCCAAAATCGCCATTTATCGCTCTGCGGTGCCAGTGTCGTTTCATAGTTAATTAATAATTAGAATCAATTAAAATGAAAAATAATTCACTAACTAATTAAAATAAGCCGTTAAAATGCAGAATAAACCAACAAATCGAACGAGCTATTAAATAACGTTAAAATACACTAAAATAGAATTGAATGCCAAATTGTAAAATGGTCGCCAACAAATTAACTTTTAATTTTGTCTTTTATTATTTGATTTGTAGAAATGTTAGTTACCATAAAATTCGATAGATGTCGCTGGAAAAGGACGTCCGTTTTTATCCCAAGGATTTTGATCAAATGAAGAAGCCTGTATAAAACGCTATCTAGTGTAGCCTTGGTATTAGTAAAGTAGGGTTTGTGTTGCATATGATGTCTCAGATTAGTGTAGTCCCATAACCTTGATTGTGGCCACTCAGCTTTGTGTAAAGTTATAAATCAGTCTATTGTGAAAACACGTTTAGGTAGGTCGTTGGTTCAAAAATCATTGTAAAGAGCTTTAGGGCCGAATTCAAGTGAAACACCAATGCAATCGCTTCGAGGCGATCGCAATTGCAATCGCTACTGGAAGTCGAATTACGATGGAATAGCATCTCGTAGCGATTGTAAGGTTTCACTTGAATCCAAATTTGGAAAATTTGCGATTGTATTGGTGAGTTGCGATCGTCCGTGTTTCACTTGAATTCCGACCTTAGAGGTCTTAAGAGCAGCAATAAAAATATACTCGAGAATGTGGTATACATGAAAATTGGTATTAAACTGAAAATTGCAAAAAATATATAAATAAAAATAAAAAAGGAAATGTATATATTTATATAAATGATTTTATAATAAAATAAAATGTTACATATGCATTATAAATATAATCAGAATCATAAAAAAGCGCAAATCAGAGCGTAGTTTATATCGAAAGGGATTCAAATTTTCGTGTCTGTCTGTCTGCCTGTCTGAAAATTCCTCTTCTTGAAAATTAATAGGAATTTAGGGTCGAACGAGAAAACCAAGAGATTCAAAATTTTGTGAAGAACTATTTGCCCTTGGTCTTTAATTAGTAGAAGTACTAATTCAAACATAAATCAACATTCATTCGCTTTTAAAAATGTTTCAGCCGAAGTTGACGACGAATTGTCAGTTTGTCATCAAACGAATCACCGTAGGTGGTAAGTGGTGGTTGGCGAGCAAAGCGAGCATAGGGCGGAGCCGTACTGGTAAGATGTTAAATGAAAAGAGCGGAAAACAGCGTAAGTTTTGGGAGAAAGTGAAGCAAAATATTCTCTATTTCGCTGTATTATTTCAAAACTAATTTTTTTTTTGTATCACCCGATTCGCATAATTTTCTTATTAGAACCAAATATTACTTGAATCTACTTATATTAAAAACTGAGTATCTTTCTAACTATCTTTCTATCTTTCTTTCTATCTTTCTTTCTATCTTTCTTTCTATCTTTCTATGTCACGTTTATTTCTCCTGAACGCCAATGAACTGAAAGTCGAACCAGGTACCGATAGATAGGTAATTTTTCAGGCTTCATTAGTTTCAATCTATATAATTATACGATTTTAATTAGCGAAGATATCAATTAATAAGTAGTCAAATTTAAAGCTATTAAGCCTAACTAGGTGACCCGTGCGGAATTCCGCAAAAAAAAAAAAAAAAAAAAAAAACTCTAAACTTAAAATTTAATACGACAATTTTTATTGGCTTCATTTGCACAACATCGCCATCTACTGCCGTCGTTCTGACAACTTTTCAAAGAGATCAAAGACACGTTTACTTTTACTACTATTACAAAAGTGATACCCTATAATAAAATCAAATACCCAAGGCTACTACTAAACTAAATACTAACGTTATCGCAAAACTACCATAGTATTTTGAAACCATAAAAGTTACAATTAAGGTTTACCGAGCTAAGCCTTGGCTTGAAATGTCGCATTTAAAATTGATTTGAACAACAATGGTATAACGATTTTAACCGTTGAGCAAAAAATTTAACTTTTTCAAACTTCAATCGCTTATAAGTCGCTTAAACGTGGATTTTCGAGATTCTCGTTACGCGGCGCTAGCGGAGAAACGTTCTAAAGAACGCATTTTTTTTAATCTTTCGAATGAAATCAAAATGGAGACGATACGACAATTATTTCGCTAGATAGAGTCAATTTTGTGCCCAAAAATTGAAGTTCGAATAAAAAACGAACCGACACTTTTTAGAGGGTGGGTCTAATTTTCGTCAATAGCCCGCGGGATAAGCTTCAAAATCATAAATTTTCTTGCAATTCGATAAAGAAATGAGCGAGTTTCGACCGGGTATAGGATTCGGCTTAGAGAAATAATATATGGAGATAAATGATTAAACTTCCAAGACATTTTTTCTTACCGTTGCCATTTTGAATTAAAACGTTAATTAAATTATTGATTTAAAATTCCAAGATATTTATTTCTTTCCGTTGCGATTTTAAGGCAGGAATTCAAGTGAAACACGGACGATCGCAACTCACCAATGCAATCGCAAATTCCAAAATTTGGATTCAAGTGAAACGAATTCACTTGAATTCGACTTACAGTAGCGGTTGCAATATGCGATCGCCTCGAAGCGACTGCAATGGTGTTTCACTTGAATTCGGCCCTAAATTAAAACGTTAATTAAATTGAACTTTTTAAAATGAAAGAGTGTTATTTTTTTTCCATTGTCATTTTAAATACGCGTTATAACCAGGGCTGCGGAGTCGGAGGAAAAATGGTCGACTCCGACTCCGGGATTTTAAAACTTTCGACTCCGACTCCGACTCCGACTCCCGACTCCTGCTTTTTTTTATTATTTATTTTTTTTTACCCAAATGTGAAGAGGGAAAAACCCAAAACAAAGGTTGAAATGTTAAGTCAATTTTTAAAAGTTTCATTTTTATTCATGGTCGTAGCCAGGACTCACTTTAGGGGGGGGGGTAGCAAGCTGGGGTATCCCAGTTGGAGGTCATGGAAGGTCATTGTGACCTCTCAAAAAGTTCGATTTTCTCAAGAATTCTCGCAAGTAATTTCACCACATTTACCGCAATTCTCGGAGGTCACTGTGACCTCCCAAAAAGTTCATTTTCTCCAGAGCAAAAGACAAGTACCGCTCTTTTCATTTGACTCCGTACAAAACTAATCCTTTTCTTGTTAAATTGCCAGACTTTATTTTAACACATTGCATTTTTGCTGCAAATATTTTTTATTCACTTGCATAAGCCCAAACATAGCAATTCGTTTCACAAAGCAGACCCGCCATTTTGAAGCCCTTTTTATTGATCCTAGATGCTTAGGATTTGGATATTGGACGCTGAAAATTTGTATCTGTTAGTTTCAAAGATATGTTTTCACCTCCATAAAATTTCATCCAAATCGGAGGTGGTCGGAGTCGGAGTCGACATGTTTTTCAGCGACTCCGACTCCGACTCCTTTGGTCCAAAATCAGTCCGACTCCGACTCTTCGACTCCGACTCCGACTCCGACTCAGCAGCCCTGGTTATAACAAAGTTCTAACAATTGTTTTTATTCTAATTATTAATGACATATTTTTTCTCAGGTACCATTTTGAAAATGTGTTTTTAAATAAAATTGCAATTGCGGTTTTTAGAAGGGACTTTTTCTGGCTTCGATCCAAATATTAAAAGAACTTTTTCGTTTAGAATTTTGCAATTAATTTTACCGGAAGAAAGCGGTTTGGAAATAATTGTTTTTGGAAAGGAATTTTATTTGTAATTTAGGGAGAGTGCTAAGTATGCGCTACTTGACATCGTCTTTATTTTTGAGGAAGCATGTGCAAATAATTCAATTGATTCTTTGATGCAGGAAAGCTTTTTAGCGAGCCGCTTTAGCGGGGAGTAGTTTATTAAACTTTTCCTTGGTACTTTAAAGGCGAGCCGCCTTGGCGGCGAGTAGTGAATTGAAACTTTCCTCGCTACTGTAAAGGCGAGCCGCCTTGACGGCGAGTAAACTGTTTGAACTTTCCTCATTTCTTTAAAGGCGAGCCGCCTTGGTGGCGAGTAGTTTTCTCAAACTGCCTTCACTACATTACAGCCCGTGCAACGCCGGGCTACGCAGCTAGTTATACTTTAAAATCTAAATTGCATTTGTATTATTGTGTATGTATTTCGAATAAAGAACAGGACAGCTCCAATTCAATTAACTACAGGTTGGTAGCATTATATTTTTTCAAAATGTCACTGCCAAGGATTTCATAGAGAAAAATTCGAATTTGATACTAAATCTACAACAAACTCTTTAAATATTACTGTTTGAAACGGTTTTTAGTCATTCTCGATAGTTTTCAAAAAATAGACCAGTCCCCTTCCCTCACCGAGGTATTCAATTTAACTGTTCTGCCCCGATTACTGTATTTAATCTTTCAAATGTGCGTAAATAAACAGTAATTACACTGTTCGAAAAAAAAAACCTTGAAAATGCTTCTGGTATTTTGAAGGCTGATTCTTATGTAAAATGACCCCCTGAATCCGAATATGACCCCCGTTTTCCCCCATCACGTCCCAATTTTTTTTAAAACGCCCCCCTTTTTTTTTCATTTTTCGTTAGTTTCAGGGCTATAATATTTTTTTTGGAGGGGAAAGGAGCCTTATATTCACCAATAAATTTTTTTGGATGTCAAGAGAGACTCAAAGTTTAAAATCATGAGCACCGAGAAAAAATCGGGGGACTTGGGGGGGCGTGGCCCCCCAAAATATTTGAAAAATCACCAAAAACGATCTTTTTATTCTAGTTTCTTTAAAAAGACCTTTAAAACATTTTTTTCGGTGCAGAACCAGAGTATAGGATCCGCTCCTATGGCTCCTGGGTCAGAAAAAATTTTCACGCTGTAAAATTTAAAAAAAATAAAATAAAATAATGCTTTAAAAATCGCACTTTGCACTCGAGTTTTAAAGCAGGTCTTCAGCCAAAAAAAAAAACAAAATTGTGGCTGATTCTTATGTCAAATGACCCCCTATTTCCAAATATGACCTCAGTTTCCCTCCTCCACCCCCTCTTTCCAGAGAGTCCCCCCCCCCAATTCAGAGTCATTTTACTAATTCGGAGGGGAAAAGTACATTACGTAACCCGTTAACATAATTCTAAAAGGCAACAGAGGTTCAAAGTTCAAAATCATGTACATGTGTACCAAAAATATAAACTAGGGCGGTATACCTCCCCCCTCCCCCCCCCCCCAAAAAAAAGAAAAGAAAATTCAATACTCTGATTTTTCACAAAAAAAAAGAGGTTTAAAACGTCTCTTAGAAAAACAAGAAAAGAAGATTTTTTTTTGGGGGGGGTACACCGCCATAGTTTATATTTTTGGTACACATGTACATGATTTTGAACTTAGAACCTCTGTTGCCTTTTAGAATTATGTTAACGGGTTACGTAATGTACTTTTCCCCTCCGAATTAGTAAAATGACTCTGAATTGGGGGGGGGGGGGGAACTCTCTGGAAAGAGGGGGTGGAGGGGGGAAACTGAGGTCATATTTGGAAATAGGGAGTCATTTGACATAAGAATCAGCCACAATTTTGGTTTTTTTTTTTTTTTTTTTTTTTTGGCTGAAGACCTGCTTTAAAACTCGAGTGCAAAGTGCGATTTTTAAAGCATTATTTTATTTTTTTTTTTTAAATTTTACATCGTGAAAATTTTTTCTGACCCAGGAGCCATAGGAGCGGATCCTATACTCTGGTTCTGCACCGAAAAAAATGTTTTAAAGGTCTTTTTAAAGAAACTAGAATAAAAAGATCGTTTTTGGTGATTTTTCAAATATTTTGGGGGGCCACGCCCCCCCAAGTTCCCCGATTTTTTCTCGGTGCTCATGATTTTAAACTTTGAGTCTCTCTTGACCTTCAAAAAAATTTATTGGTGAATATAAGGCTCCTTTCCCCTCCAAAAAAAATATTATAGCCCTGAAACTAAGGAAAAATGAAAAAAAAAGGGGGGCGTTTCAAAAAAAATTGGGACGTGATGGGGGAAAACGGGGGTCATATTCGGATTCAGGGGGTCATTTTACATAAGAATCAGCCTTCAAAATACCAGAAGCAGTTTCAAGGTTTTTTTTTGTCGAACAGTGTTACTTGTGTGTCGCAGAGAAAAGCAGTTTGCCCCATTTGTACTTTTCAAAAAGATGAAGCTTGGCTTTAAGAATGCGTACGTTTTCTTGAGGAATTCACAGAAATATGTATGGGCTATTGCATCGAAAACAACTGGAAAACCTGTGCTGCAGTACCCTGGAAGGGAAGCTATCTGAAATTCGAACTATTAACTGTTCCTCTGTTGAGAGACCTCGGCATAGATATGCATGTACTATGAGAGTACACTTACTATGAGCTCAAGCCTCAGGAAATTGAATCTGGTCCAGTTGGCGATTTGATTCTTACCCAATAAATTTCAATATGTATAAAAGAATGTTCCCCAAATTGATCATTTTTCTAAAAATAATTAAAAACACCACGAAAAAAGGACTCGAGACATTCTCGACAGACTTTTGATTACTACAACTGTTTCTCCAAATATTCTTTCACTTCTCTTAAGATTTCTATGACCATAAATTATCCCCGGATGTGCCACTAAAAGCAGTCAGAAGTCACTATCTGAGTCATAAACTCTTTTAATTCATTATTCTCATGATTTAGTTGAGTAATATTCCGCTTTTTCTTACGTGGGGTACCGATAAACGATATTTTGGCAAATTCTGATTTACGATTGGATTTCTTTTCTGCTGTTAACCTTTTTATAGACCGTTCTTATGTGTCCTAATTACCGGAAGGAGGAGTTTGGGCAGAGCTGTCATGGATATAAATAGGAAAGTGGGTGGAATAGTTACAAAGATGTTGTATTTGCTTGAAGTAAGCAGTGGAGTTATTTAGAAAGATTAAATTAATTGTTAATGTAGGTTGTGGTAATCATTTGAAGTTTTACTACCAATAAAGAAAAACGTTTTAATTTCGAGAAGAACTGAGTGTTTTTCAGAGTGCCTGAATAAAAAAATAGGTCAAAAGAGTAGAAATTTAAGTTCCTAGCCTTCAATTATGAAGACTAGGAGTTACAAGACTGGACCAAAAAAGAATACCGGTATTTTTTTTTAACGTGATGTTAGAATATTGGTATTAATGCAATTTATATTTAAAAAGAGACGCAAAAATAAGATTATTTCGTTGCATAATTTATAATTTTACACAAGAAGTTCATCAACTATAATAATATAACAACAATTACTCTAAACAAATATAAAATGACATATACAAATGTAATATGACATATACAGAATGAAATAAATAAGTATTATAATAAAACATTAATAATAGGAGTAAAATATTAATTTTTGACTTCAGAAATAAAAAAATACAGGTATGAATAATGAACCATTACAGTGAAAATACACCGAAAGAGCAAAACGTATAACATTATTTAGAAGAAAAGTTAATAGTCCTCTTCTAAATAATACTATACGCTTAATCTTAAATTTTGTATGTGTGTGTCTTTCTTATTTGAACAAAATGTAATTCAATACACCATCTAAAGATGAAAATATATTTTTTTGTATTTCTACGAAGATTAAATTTTTCCAATCCAAATATTAGATTCCACAACTCATTTTTGTGATGTTTCATCGTGAAAAAAAAACAGCATTTAAAATGTCAGTAGGTCTAAGTTAAGTTGAAAAAATACTTGATATTTTCAGGTTATACTGAAAATTCCAGTTTTTGCGGTACGTTTTACGATATTACAGAATTCCAAAAGACTACCGGTATTGGAAATATTGTTACTGCAATCGCTAATAGAGAGATATATCATTTTCAAGCATAAAAAATACCATTCTCAAAAACTAGATCTAATTTCTCCGTTTAAATGCTTAGCCATTATTTGGTTTAAAATGATGAGCTAATGTTCTTGTTTGTTCTGTTGTAACCATGGAGTGTGAGTGAATTAAATTGTACGAAAGAAAATTTCTGGAAAAAAAAAAAAAAAAAAAACGAGCATTTTCATCAGCTAACGTGACCCTCAAAATAACTGACATTGTAGATGATAACACATCATTTGAAACCTTTTATTAAAACCATCTTATTTTCATGTTCGATACCTTTGCCTCTTTCTCTTTTTATTCATTCATAGCCTTTTTTGTACCTGAAAAGAAAATGATTTCATTCTGGTGAAATTAGCGTTAGAAAATGAATTATAAATTTAAGAATATATCAGATACATCATTCGCTCGAGAAAATTACCATTGCAATGTTCAGTGCAGTTGAAAGTACAATTACTAAGAACGCATTGTTAACGAAAATTAAGCCGAGGCGAGAATAGACAATTGTTAATTCTCTTTTTGGTGAAGTATTATTTTGTGGCGCAGTAGGTGACAGATTGTCGAGCTAGGAAATTTGAAGTCGTGATGGATGGGAATAATAAATGAATCAGCTCTTTTCACTTAATTTCGGTTTTGTCATGGGGAAGATCGTGCATAACGCGAAGAAAAGAGAAGCAAGAAAGAAAAATGAAGGGAATAGTTCATTGTTATTTAAACTTATTGGTGTTCGGTGACTAATTATTCAGCACGAAAAATGAGAAATATAGTTTAATAAATCTGTTTTAACCCATTAATGCCTGACTTTTTTTTAACAAAGATATTTTGTGTACTGGTTACAAACAGTGTTTAATGGACAGGAAAAATAATAAAAAAAAATATTACGTAAAAAATAATGTTTTTATTAAGGAAAGAACAATCGTCCCTTAAAATTTACGATAGACCCCAGAGGGTACATACTTTTCTTACCAAAATTTTTTTCTGCCTACGATATAATATTTAAAAAGACATTTTGTAAGAAGAAATAAAATCAGCAATTAACATAAACTGGGAAGCTGGGAATAACTTTGAAAACTTAGCTTTTTTTCTTGAGATTGTGAACGATGTCATTTTTGATAAAGATCATATTAAAACTGCCACAGAACACACTTTACAATGGTTATGTGCTGCAATCTGTCAATAACGAATTGAAACAATACCAAGGTACTAATTGAACACTATTATTTGGTTGAAATGTTCATTTTGGGGGAATTCAGACCCTTTTTGGACCGTCCCTAAAAAGGGACGCTAGGCACTAATGGATTAATACGGAATATGTTTTACTACGGAATACAGGGCATCGATGAGGAGCCAGGTGTTTCATTATTGGTTATGGTTATTATTTAAAAATCTAAAAATAAAATGTGCGAAAACTCTAGTAAGAGCATACACTAACAGTGAAACTTCAACCTCAAATTTAGTTTTAGTTCCTAGTAATTAGTATGCGTTCCCATTTATGGAACAATTAAACAATGAATAACCCTAAAATGGACCATAAATGCTACTATGAACTTATTTTGTTTTGTTAACACCCCTCATTGACTATGAAATGTTTAATATTTATGCATAAAAAACACTGATTCCAGGAATGTGTGTGTCCTCGGTAAACTCAGATTCGAAACGATTTCGTTTTAATTTTTACAGCAAGTGTTGGTTAGCCCCTTGTTGAAAAAAAAAAAAAAAAAAAAAAAATCAGTGAATGTTTCTTTTTTATTCGAAATCTAACTTTAGTACACAAAAGTGGCTTTATCAAACGAAATGATTTTTAAATGTCGTCTCGATTTTGGTCTCGTTAGGTAAATTCGAAAAAATGCCTGTGAAATAAAAAAATGTATTCCAATGAAATAAAAAGTATCACTTTAAACAAAATCACACGGATAGATGGGACAAAGATAACTTGGCAGCATTGTGAAAGGACATGAAGATTCTGACCACAGCATCGTGTACGATGCCGCTACTTGGTTAGGTTTGTCCTTTATATTGACTTACCTCTTAAAGAACTCTTCAAGAACTATGTCATGATTGGCAGAAAATAGCTATTTTGTGCACTACTTAATATTAACACTTGTACATTCCAAACAGAAACGCTGGTTTTTTTTTTGTATATTCTGCGCACTAAATAAGAGCTCTTATCTATCTCAACTGACGATGAATATAGTTTGATCACGCAGAGAGGGAGGGTGACCTTGAAGCAGAAACGAACTACTTTCATTTTGAAATGATAGGATCAGCGCGAAAAGTACTTTTTTACGGATAAAATTATTGCGAAAAACTGTGGTATAAGGCAATTAAAACAAAATTGATCTAGTCAAAAAGTTATCGCAATTTTAGCATTTCAATATTTAAGTAATTCTGCAGATTTTCTGCAGGTATCTTCAAACTGAAACAGAAATTTAACAGAAAACAGCAAAATGTTTTCACTGCGTTCTTGCAGTTTTTTTTGAAAGGCAGGTAATTCTGCAACGCACGTAATTTCTTAATGACAAAATAATTTTTCTGTGAAAATGTCGAATTTTGGACCGCATGAATGTTATTTGCGAGAAATTTAGATCTACCTTTAATTTTGAAAAATCTGCCGAAAATTTGAGGATTCCTGCAAAATTTGAAGATACCTGTAGAAAATCTACAGATTTCCTCAGTTATTGAAATTTCAACTACATAATTGGACCACTTTTGCTAACAGCCCGGTCAAAATAGACATTCGAGCTCGAAAAAATTAGCATAGAGCTGAAAATAGTTACAGACCTTAAGAATATCATAAAAAGTGAAATGTTAAAAGTCCTCATCGATCTCGGTGGAGCTAAAAATGTTGTTCAGGGTCAAAGGTCGAAATAATATATATATTTTCAATTTGGAAAAAATAGTGCGGTGCTAAAAGTTGGTGCAGACCTGAAATACACCATTATTAAATGAGATATAATGGTATATGTCATGCATACTTGAGTGACTTCTATTTGTTCTATGAAACATACCACAGTTAGAATAAAACTGTTTGAACCAGAAAATGAAACACGAGGAAGGTGTCCTGGCGTTTTTTTTTTTTTTAAACAAAAACATGTTTTTTGGAATAGGACATATTTGTTAAACGTTATTATGGAGGACGCAGAAGGAAGAGTAAACAGAGCGACAGAAGACACACATTTTCCCAACTAATAAACAATCGAATAACGTTACTTCAAAATTAATTCATAAATTTTTGTTTGAAGTTTACGAAGCTATTAACGTCTTTTTACGACACATTACTGGTTACTTTTCTTATGAAGTATTAAGCCTTGTAAGTTTAGTTGTTTTTAAAAAATGCAAATGAATTCTCGTTTCTAAAAACTTTTTAGAGAAAATAAGTGAAAAAGGGTTGCATTTATTAAATGCACCATGTCAGAATAACGTCCCGGCTTTAATATTATTGGCTGCTTATTTTAATGTGACAAGAAAACTTTTGAAATGCTTTTTTGATACAGGTTTTTTTTTTCCAGAAAATCGACTTTCGTACGCTTCTGAATCAAGCAGTACAAAGCTACGCCTTTCAATACGATCACTATACTTTAGAGACCATTTCCCCGAGTTATGTCCGCCTCTCCCCACTACAGCACTGATTAGTAGGCAAGTAACACTTGTTGAGATAAGGATTCAAAAAAAAAAAAAAAAAATCTATACGTTCAACTTTGATTACTCGAGGTCTATAGAAACAAGCTGAAACCGACGAGTTAGTAGTTTGAGTAATAAGTTCTTACAGCCCTTTCAAGAGTTTGCGATCTCATAAAAACTTCGAGACGAAGGAATATTCGAAATACGGGGTGGTCCAGAAATCACTTTACATTTTGAAAATTAAATAACTTTTTTTCGATTAATATATTTCTTTTTCTCTTTTCAGAATTAAAAAATATAATCCCTGGAAATTTTTGGCATGGATAAGTTTACAATAAAATTATAGTTAAGTAATAAAAATGAATTAATTAAATACAGTCATTTAAGAAAAAGTTATTTAATTTTCAAAATGTAAAGTGACTTCTGGGTCACCTTATATAAGGCTTCCCGCTATCGAGGGTTGACATTTTCAAATCTTAAAAAGTTTCTCTTCGTAAACGCATTTTCTTTATGTCTGCAGGACTTTATGAACACCTAGAAATATGCATTTATAATTGAAGGGCTTGGGAGATGAAGGGGTTATTTGACAAAGCAGAAATTGCGAGTAATTAAAGTTCAAAGTTTTATTGTTGCAGTTGTTGTAGCTTTTTGTTTTCTGGTTTTGTCATTAGTGTGCGTATGAAATTGGTCTATTGACATTTATTGTTTAATGTACCAAGTTTCATTTGCTTACCATCCATTGCTTACCATTGTACAGAGTGTTTATTTTTTAAAATGTAGCATAGCCTCTTCATCCTCCAAGCCCTTCAATTCCCAGTAGTCCAATGGAACTTATCATCGCCAATCGCAATCAGCTCTCTACGAAGAAGTAGCGATGCGCCCCTTTCCGCACCGCACCCCTACAAAACTTTCTCTCTTCTCCCGGCAACATCCGGCAACCCTTGGATAATCTTCCCGGACTTTTCGCCGGATCCGCCAGGCGGCGCCCCTTTCCGTGCGGACGGACCCAGTGGATCGCAGCCCGCGCGATCTCTTTTCCCACTTGTTGAAGAAAACCGGACCTGACTCCAAGCATGTGAGAAGAGTCCGGAAGCCTGAGGATCTCCCGTCCGGTAGTTAGTTAGTTTGGCGGGACGTTTTTTTAAGTTTTGTTTTCCCTGATTAGTGGTTTTTGACACTTTGTACTACATAGATGTAGCCAGATTCCGAGCAGACTTGGTGTCAAAAGTTGTGTTGGGTGTTGTGAATGTCGCAGCTGTGTTTTTGCACCGTCCCGTATCTCTGTCCTGTGACTATATCACCTGTTTGCACGAGCTTCCATATGTGTGGTGTGTTTCTATCCCTCGCGTTTATATCACGTGAATATCTCTCCTGAACTTAGCATAACTTTTGTTAAGGTGTGGAAAAAGTTTTTCAAGACATTTACCTGAATATTATTGAAAGAACAAGGTAAGGGCATCTTCAATCTTCTTGTCTTTCTTTAAATGTCTCCGAATATGTCGGAACAAAATATTTCTGATGTTTGTAATATAGTTAATTTTCCCGTAGTGCCTAATGGGGGGGAGGGGGGGGGGTCGTAGAACCTTCGAAACTTTTAGGCGAGTGTTTTTAGCGATATTTTCTTCTCTTGAAAGGGGGAGATGTGTCTCCGCTGGGATGGGGGAGAGAGGACACCCCTGAATATTTTTGTATTATATAACTGTATTATATTTTTCAGATTTGAAACAAATAAAAGTGGATGAGATTAATATTTCGGTTGCAAATAGGAATGAATTAAAAAACAAAGTTAAACTTACGTTATTCTTTGCCAGACATTTTTAAAATCTTCAAACACGATGTTTAACGAAATTATTATTACATTGTTCTGGTACTTATGGAATATTTTATTTGAATAGTTTTATTTTGATTGGTCCAAAATAATTTGTGTCGTTTTTTTAGATGTGTTTAGAAAATTTAAAACAAAATTACTGACAGTAGATATTTTTTCAACCAAAATAGCAGCGTGACTAACGTAACATTTTTGCAACCCTGAAAATTAATGATCATGTTGTGAGGCAAAAATTTCTCGAAGTTTAGAAAGTGTTATTGTTATATTTTGTGTATGATTATATTTTGAATAACCGGCTTTTTATTTGAAAAAGTGAAAAAAAATGTTAAAATTTCACTTATTATTTAATTATTTATAAAGTCGTTGTTTATTGAAATAACATTTTGATTCTGGTACATTCCTTAGATTCAAGTAGGAGTTTATATTAGCATTAACTTCCTTTGAGTTATTTTATAACTTCAACTTCAAGCACGTTTAAAGTTTTTAAAAATTCTACTTTAGAAACAGCGTTAATCCAGCTTTTTTGAAAAGTTATGTTTATCTATTCCCTGAAATACTGCTCTATTGTTGATCTATTACAATAAAACCTTTAAAATATGTTATGTTGTTTAAATTACAAGTTCCGGAAATTTTTCTCCAAGAGCGGTCGAATATTTTAACCCATTAATGCCTAGCGTCCTTTTTTACGGAAGGTCCAAAAAAAGGGTGTGAATTTACCAAAAATGAACATTTCAACCAAATTATAGTGTTTAATTAGTACCTTGGTATTGTTTCAATTCGTTATTAACAGATTGCAGCACATAAAAATTGTAAAGTGCAGCAGTTTTATTATGATCTTTATCAAAAATCACATCGTTCACAATCTCAAGAAAAAAAGCCCAGTTTTCAAAGTTATTCCCAGCTTCCATGTTTATGTTAATTGCTGATTTTATTTCTTCTTATAAAATGTCTTTTTAAATATTTTTTTTAGTAAAACAAGTATGTACCAGTACCCTTTGGGGTCTATCGTAACTTTTAAGGGACGATTTTTCTTTCCATAATAAAAAAAAATATTTTTCACATGATATTTTTAAAATTATTTTTCCTGTCCATTAAACACTGTTTGTAACCAGTATACAAAATATCTTTGAAAAAAAAAAAGGTCAGGCATTAATGGGTTAAATCTGGAAAGTACCATAATTCTGTAGGATTCGAATGGTTGATAATTTATACCTACTGAACGTTCGTTGTTTGTTTACTTTTTTTATTTGATCTAGGCATTTACTCGTTTTAAAAGAAAACAGTGGTCTAATTTAATGTTAGTTCACATTTTCATCCACTAATTTCTGGGTATTATAAAACGCTTGTGAAATATTTTGAAGTTTTGATGCGTAGAGCGTGGTGAGAAACTGACAACTCTGTTCTCAAAACCAGACTAACGAAAGTCCGTTTTCATAACTTTTCAGCAGAGGGCGAAAACGATTGTCGATTGTATGCTAAAGATGGGACTCGCGCTCTCTTAATGCTGGGCAATTCCACGATAAGGTCAACCAGATGGTCAAATTTTCAAAATTAATATTTCTAAACAAACAAGGTATCATTTTAAAGGTAAAGAGTTGTATATTTTGAAATTCATGTCTAAATTTTGATAAGTTTTAACTAAGTTACAAGAGGTTAAACTAAGGTCAACATCCAGAGCGTTTTTAAACTATATTTAACGACTCTCAAAGAAGCTCTGTTTTTTTCCAAAATATACATACTAAAATTATGAATTAAGACGAATAACTATTTAAATATTCAATGTACAGCAGGTGATGTTGCAAAAATGTGTGAGAATATAATTCATTTTGATTTGTGACAGAATTCCCATGGGGCACATTAAGTGTTTTACGTCCGACACCAAAATGTACGATTAACTATGCTGGGCCAATAATTTTAAAGCTACATACATTTAACTTTGTATACAAAGTAAGATCTTAGGTCTCATTGATGTAACCTATTAACATTTTGTGATAAGTAAATATTTTTAATTAAAATCTAGGTGTCGGACGTAAAGAATTTTTTTACGTCCGACACCGTTTACGTCCGACACTGTTACATTCCTCATATAACACTTGTTTACAACTGTGATTCTCCATATTTTGCCTTTAATTACAAAGTTAAAGTGAAACATGATTTAAAAAAAAATAATTTTGACTTTACTGTGCATACATATACTTTAAATTTACTTATTAAATAGTAAATTTTGCTTCAGAATAATACTTTAAAAGTTTTTTCTATCCTCATGAGACATTTATATTAAGACAATTACAATGCATCTGAGTTGTTCTGGGAACTCTTGAATTATTAAAAAGTTTATATACATATTATTGCTTTGAAAAAAACAGAAACCCAACTCTAAGTATTCATCTAAAGTTTCAAAGGCTAGATCATCACAACACAACCTGTATTCTGTTTCGCAAAGAGTGAGAACACGTGGATTTCGTAGTTGGATTTGTACAAGTGGATGCTTACCTTTTTTTTTTTTTAATCAGTGTTCTGATTAATATTCATATTTGCTGGTTGAAGGTGGTTGATGCCATAGGAGGCACTGTGAAAAAAATCGTTTGGCGCCTCGTTAAAGTAGGAAAAATGACGGTGACAAAAGCAGAGCAATTTTCTCTAGTTGCAGCACTTTTAAATCCAAATATGCATATAAAGTATATTCCAGCAAAAGATATACACATATATACAAAGCATTTGCGTCAGCACTGAAAAGCTGTTTTCCATATTCCAAACATCAAATCTGCTCATTTTGTCAAATCAGTTGGACACAATCAAGTTCAAATTGGTGACATATCACGTGATAGCAAATTAAGAACAGTACCAATATTTTCTATGTCAGAATCTGATAATTCCGGGATGGAAGAATCTGCAGATCTTGATACAGTAAACATCAATGACTGGGTTGTGGTAACGCATGATGCCAAAGCTTTGTCTTGGATGTGTCACCAAAAAAATTGCAAATTACATTGTAGTATCAGTCATGCATAGTTCTAAAGGCTATTTTAAATGGCCAAGAACTGAGGACAAAATATTTACAAATTATGGGACATTATAAACGTATTCGTCCTCCGATCCCAACAAGAAAAAGGGGGCAGTTTAAATTTGATGAACCCTTTTAAATGTTGAAAAATATTATGTGTGGCCTAGGAATAAAAGTTAAGCTAATTTTCTTATTTAAAACAGTAATCATTGACATGTATTTACGTTTAAGAACAACTGTTTAGTTCCAATTCGAAGAGTTTACGTCCGACATCACAAATTTACGTCCGACACCAAGGTAAAAGTAGTTCCAAGTTCATTTTATTCAAAACAATATCATTAAAAAACTGTAAAATATGCTTTAATCATAAGTAGGGGAGAGTGGTAATGAATGGGCCATGGCGATGAATGGGCCACTAACAAAATATGAAAAAGTATTCGCATGAATTTTTTTTTGATGCCATCAATAGATGTAGCTATTTGTTCTACTAAACTCATCCAATTTTCATTCGTTTGCGCTGAGTCATTTTCAAACTAGAGTGGCATGGTCAAGAATCTGACTGAAAAGTAAGTTTTTCCCTTTTTAGTAAAACATTTCCTAGCTAAAATGTACCAAGTATTTCACTGCATACATATGTATAAGTTCGTCTTTCCATATCTATAAATTAATTTTAAGATGTATTTTGATGTTATTTAAATTCAATGTACTCAAAAAACCTAAATGTATTCCAAAAGTATAGGTGGGACTGAATGGGCCACTATGTCATGGTAATGAATGGGCCACCTAAATAATGTTTTTCTTCCTTTTCTTTGGATTTTCGCATTAATATGAAACACAACTGACTGTCATAGATAGATTAAGATTACTGTCGTCAAAATAGGTTTGTAGTAACTTCTAAATATAATTTGCAGATCTATATTATATTCCTATAGTACAATAGACCTCTGGCCGCAGTGCGTGGCTTGAAAAAGCTCTCCTTCATATTATATTCCTCACAGTCCAATTTCATATTCTTTCTTGGTAACTTCAGTTAGATATTTCTTATTCCCGATGTCTAGTAAATTTTAAAACAAATTTTTGAATTTTGACAAGTTTGAAAATGAAGATGAAGTTTTTAAAAATGATTTTTAATATTATTTTTGAAATATATAAATTTTGTTAAATCATAGTGTGTATTATCTGTTATTTTATATATATATATTTGATGTTATTTATTTCTTACAATCTCATTATTTAGTCATTTTTTGCTACAATTGGTATGCATCAGTTTTAGTTTAATTGCATCAGTTTTGAGGTTTATATAATTTTAAATCATTATGATTTTGTATCATCATGTCAAGTGTCACATTTATTTTGTCATATTCAGCAAATAAAAGATAAAATCCACATGTTTTCATTGAATTAATTTAGTGGCCCATTCATTACCTTCGATGGCCCATTCAACCCCATAGGTGGGGTTGAATGGGCCAAATTTCAAAAATTTTATTTTCTATTATAATTCATTATCGACAGGTGCTAATCCAACTTTTATGACTTTTTTAGATAGCCAGATAAGTAAAGTAACTAAAACACCAATTTAGAGTTGAAACAAAGTGTTAGAAAAAATTACAAAAATTCAAAACCAAAAAGTGGCCCATTCATTACCACTCTCCCCTATACTATCGATCTTAGCTGTTTTTGAAATTAAAATGTAAGCCAATTCGCAGAGTTTCAGTAAATTTTGAGTGAATCTCCAATTTTACTATTTGTGCGTTTACGTCCGACACCAACTCTTTAAATCTTCTTAATTTCTATTTAAGAGATCTATTTTAAAAAACTAACATGATTTTTTATTCATTATGATGTAACGAGTATTTTGAATACCTACTTAATCATTTCTATTCAGTTTATATTTGATAAATGGAACTAAAACTAAAAAATATTTCTTCATTTTTTACGTCCGACACCATGAAATTGCCCTGCTGCTAAATAATTGTAAAGGGATTTCTTTTATAGAAAAATGTTTTCATGGGTCGAACGGGAGTACGATTCCTACATACAATGCCTATATAAAGTGGAAATCTCTATTTTTGGACTTACGTTGTTCTGGTTCTGTCTTTCAGCTTGTGCTTAAGCCATGAAAATATAGATTTTAAAAACAAACTGTTATTTTAGCAGGCCCGTCATTTAGGCGGAGCAGGGAGGTCAAACGCCCCCCCCCCCGACTTTGTGAAATCAATGTAGTTACTTATAAGTGGGGGTGGCTTTTGATGTTTTCCGATGAAATTGCATTGTGTTTGGACCCTTTTCTCCCCCCCTTGGAAAAACTTGAAATGACGTCCCTGTACTTTAGTTTGTATGATGCTTATATGAATCATGTTAATTCTAAACAGTTTTGATTCAATAAAGCGGTTAATTCAATAAAACTAGATACTGTTGTGTTTTGACAATTTGATGCATTAAAGCGGCTGATTCAATTAACCGGCTCCCACTGCAGTTCTGGGTTTTTCATAAGAAATGTCACACTTTTTTTCAACAAATGCAATGCGCTAAATTGATATTACTGAAAAGGGAAAATAAAATTTTAGCTTATGCCGTAGCATCGATAGTAGAGTCATTCCATAGTAACTAACGTAACATTGAGCTGATTTTGTAACTGTTTTTACTTGTAACTTAAGGGATAAAAAATATTTTTTAGTTATTCTGGTAGATTTACAATGAACATGGTATCTATGTATCATTTCTGCTAAGAATTTAAAACAAAATTACTGACAGTAGGTTTTTTTTAACCAAAATAGCAGCGTGACTAACGTAACATTTTTGCAACCCTGAAAATGAATGTTCATGTTGTGAGGCAAAAATTTCTCAAAGTTAAGAAAGTGTTAAAAATTTAATGACATATTTGAAAAATGTGTAAAGTTGGCTTTTAAAAACATAACACACATTTATTACATCTTAATTTTTTTTAGTCTTAAGTGTCACTTTTACTCAAGATGGAGTGTGATTAACGCAACGTGACTAACGTAACCATCGAATAACAAGCAGTGAACACACTACAAACTGTTTATTATGACTAGTCTCAGTGATAATTACAATACTTTTTCAATTTTTTAAAACTTTTTACGTTGTATGATTTTCTTCGGCTGAGGTTGACATTTCTATGGAATGACCCAGTAAATAAATAATCTACTTATATTAAAAACTGAGTATCTTTCTAACTATCTATGTCACTCTTCTTTCTCCTGAACGCCACTGAACTGAAAGTCGAACCAGGTACCGATAGATAGGTAATTTTTCAGGCTTCATTAGTTTCAATTTATATAATTATACGATTTTAATTAGTGAAGATATCAATTAATAAGTAGTCAAATTTAAAGCGATTAAGCCTACTAAATGATTAAATATGAAATCCATTGTTGAAACGTGGTTGCTATGAAACAGTGATAACAATGATTATGAAAATTTTAAATAAAGGCTTAACTAAATCAAACACGAAACTCATAAGCTGGCCACTTACATAGTATTTTAATCGCTAGCTACTTGTAATATTTTGAAACATTCATTTGTTGAAAAGCCATCTACTTATATTAAAAACTGAGTATCTATGTCTGCTTTTTTCCTTTGAGCGAGCTGATCTTACTGAAACTTTCCTCACTATCTTGAAGGCGCGGAGCATCTCAATAATTCGAATGATTTTTTTATATAGGAAAAAAGTAAAGGCGTGAAGCGCCTGTTAGCGAGCCGCCTTGGCGGGGAGTAGTTTCTTGAAATTTTCCTCACTACTTTCAGGGCACGAAGTGCCCGTGCAACGCCGGGCCACGTGCGTGGTATGTCTTGAAATCGAATGAACATTAAATTATATCAAATAATATAGCTTCAGGATAAGGTAAAAGTTAGAGAAGGGGGACGTTATGCATCAACATGCCGCAGGAAGCTAATCTAGCTGCCCTGGCAGCTAGTGTATTATAATTCTTGTAAAAAAATTATAATACTTGACTGTTTGTACTAATATTTCAGAAGAGGTTTTTCAGCTGCTTAGTTATTTAAAAATTTTGATTTTCTTTAAAACAAAATTTTACCTTTGTGGAATAGGTTTAAAACCTGAAAATCTAATAAAAAGCACAATCAGTGATGAGAACTGCAAACACGTAAGCTTATGGATAGAATTTTTCCGCCAAAAGGTTTTTTGTTTAACAATTTTCTTCAATTTCGACTGATTAGGTTTCACGTTTTCAAATTTTCTTGATGCTCACTGTAATTTAAACAGTGGCATAACAGAAAGAAAAGACGTATGGCATCATTTATAAGATAAGATCACTGAAGTATGTATCAAATCATACAAAAATATCATTAATTTTTAAGCTTATCCGTATAATTATTTAAAGTTGTAAGTATATTTTTTTCGCCATAGTTTTGAAGAAAACATGATTTTCAGATCATTTCAAAACTGATCACTAGATCATATACAATTGGTAAGACCTCACACTTAAAGCTATAAACAGCAAAAAAAAAGGAATAAAGTTCTGTAGATACTTGTGCTGCTAATTACTAACTGAGGTAATAGTTTTCCTTCACATTACAATCTCTACAATCCTTGATAATTCAGGTAGCTTCCAACTAGCGATTTGTCTTTTGCAATTATTAAAATTTATAAAATTTTACTTTCTAAAATAAAGCGCCAATCCTGTACATGTAGGCAACTGGTATCTAAACAGCTCAAGCCATTGAATTTTCAAAAGTATTTTTTTTCTTTCTTTGATTCTTTTTTATCTATATTATCGTTGCGCAAAATTTGGAGAATGATTTTGATGGAATCCTTCTCAATCATTTCGCAAACCGCTGCCAAACAACCAGTTTCACTTCAAAAAGTCAGCTAGCTGACTTATTCGAACTTTTTTTTCCAAAGTGTATATTGTAACACTAGTTGTCGTAAAACAAATCGCATTGACGAAAACTGGTGCCTAAATTTCAGATGGGTTGCTTGATTGATGTTAGACCATTTTCAGTCCGCAAGTTGTTGTTGCCTTGTACCAGCCGTGCTGGCAATTTGGGGTGCGATACTTCACTTTTCCAACTCTACAGTAATGTGCAGTACACACATCCCATAGGGACTCGTTTCATAGGGTAGGTAAAAATCCACAACACAACAATACATTCACACACCGAAAGGACAAGGACAGGAGGGGAAAATTACATCCATGCCCTATAGTATTTAAGTAAATATAATAAGTTTTTGAGTTTTATATTATTTAAATGATAATCATGTGTGCAAGTTAATTCATTAATGAAAGTGCATATACTATTGCATTCGTTTGCTATTTATTTTAGACGGTAAATGAATATTTATGTACAGAATTTTTTTGAAATTGTGTATTGCAATGGTTTTTCCTTAATTTTAAAAATTGCTCAAGGTATATTTTCCGGGCTCAGGATTTAAACCCAGAACCTGCCCATCCGAGTCACACTTCTTTGTAAACTAGAGAAGGAGGCCGGGATAAGCTATTTTCGTTTTAAAAAAATCAGTTGTCTTGCTAAAATTGCTCAAAGTGGCCCTTTACTCAAATTCTCATCAGCTTTTTTTGGGGGGAGTACATGCAGTTACTATTATATTGTATTTTATAATGCTTCAAACAAGGCTGGGTCCAAAGAAATCTTGGAACCAAAATTTCGGGTGTTTCAACTTGCCCTCGCAAGAAGTTCTAGCTGAAAGGCAAGAAAAAAATGCATTTTTTGAAAGAAAAAAAAAGTCGATTTACTTTCAAACGAGCGAAATCATTTTTTTTTAATCAGTAGACAATTAGATAATTCTATGATTAAAAATTATTCTATAAAACAAATAGAGCAGAGTGAGAAATATTACTTGCCCCTAGTGTAAAATTTTTAAAAAGGGATTGAAATGCTTTTGGCACTGTACGATTCAGTTGTTACTCGTATGCTCTGTTGTTCATCATAAACGAGTTTCGTGTATTTTGCATTTGAAAAAAGCAGGGATTTCAGCTGCCTCGAGATTGTTCAGATCGATGTAATCGAAAACTAACCAGCTGTTGTTACAAACTGCACTTCCTCTTCGTAAAACAGTTTGGCTGTGAGAACCAACGCAACAACTACATTTATTTCTGACGGTTGAGTTAAGCGAATTAATTTTTATAAATACCGAATATATGACAGTTATAAAGAGAAAATATAAATATTGACCGATATACTTATTTTCACGTTGCATATCTGCAGAAAGTATGGAAAGATGACTCACAAAAATGTAATAGCTTTTAACTTTTGAGAATACTAACTATTAAAGAGTAAAAGTAGCTTTAGAAGTTTAAAAACTGTCAAAAGTTTTAATGGTTAGTAAATAAAAAGGACATAAAATATTAGGAGTAAATATTAACTTAAAAATAATATGTAAATTAAAAACTAAGAATTACAAAGATATGCATTGTAAAAATCGAAAAACAACGTCTAAAAGCACAAATGGGTCGAATTAAAATTGGCAAATATGTTTTAAAGGCATAAAGCCTCCTTCTTCAGTGCCAAGCAGGAAATGGAAAGAACCAAAGTATCGGGAGAGTTTAATAGGAAAGGAGCAAAAGCTAGGCCAATCAGGTGTCAGCGTGTGCCGAGCCCGGATTTGGCGTTACGGTGTCAGAAAATTTAAAATCATGAAGTAAAATTGGCGAGAAATGTGTGGAACTGCAAAGGATTCGTTACAAATATTACTTAAATTTGGTATTACTTGTGGCCGTTGACAGAGGCTATTCTTTTCAAATCATTGACAATGCTTACAATAAACATTCGAACCGCAGTGCATCCCACAAAAAGCCCAATGTTCCTTCTACTAATTTCGTTGTATTACCATTTTATTCAAAAATCTCCCCTCGCATTTCCAGAATACTCAGCAAGTTCGATTTTCATGTCATTTACAGAACCGTCAACAAACTTTTTCTACATTAAAAGACCCCATTCAACCATTTGATCAGTGGGGCATTTATCACATAAACCGTGAATGTCAAATTGGATACGTCGGACAGACCCGACGGGCGCTAAAATTCAGGTTAAAGGAACACGAAAATTATGTTAAAAAGAAAGAACTTTCAAAATCCTCAGTTGCGAAACACTGTTGGGACACAGGCCATAGATTTGTTTTCTCCGAAGCTAAAATTATTTGCAGACTTTCAACTGTTGGTGAGTTAGATTTCTTAGAAGACTTTCATGTTCACAAAAATTTAAGTAATATTTGTAACGAATATTTCGCAGTTCCACACATCTCGCCAATTTTACTTCATGCTTTTAAATTTTCTGACACCGCAACGCCAAATCCGGGCTCGGCACACGCTGACATCTGATTGGCCTAGCTTTTGCTCCTTTCCTATTTAAACTCTCCCGATACTTTGGTTCTTTCCATTTCTTGCTTGGCACTGAAGAAGGAGGCTTTATGCCTTTGAAACATATTTGCCAATTTTAACTTTATCTATTTGTGTTTTTAAACGTCGCTTTTCGGTTTTTACTCATTTTCGCACAAAGTGAACTGCTTTTAACTTAGATAATGAGTTTTAATAATGTTTCTTGAACCTTTTGCCTTCGAAACATGTTTTCCAATTTTAATTCGACCCATTTGTGCTTTTAGACATTGTTTTTCGATTTTTACATTTTTGCACAAAGTGAACTGTTTTTAAAAGATATGCATTATTTCTATATTGAACCATTTCATTCCAAGAAAAGCGATTAATTTATGACCAATTTGATTTCGTCGTAACTTTAAACGCTGAGTAGTTTAATTTGATTTATTCAGCAATCTCACTAGTACAGTGCATTTTATTAAGGCTGTTGCACCACTAAAAGTAATAGGTCCACTTGACAAGTTATTTCTGCTAAGTTGACCTGTTAACTTAAGGTGATAAATAAGACCATACGAAAAATTTGTTGCATCTTAGTTTGCAGTGCTGCATTAAAATCTATACTAAAAGAAGTACAATGAAATAATTATCTATCGGTTTGTTCAAAGTTGATTTTGTAACATAATTTTGATACGTATTGAAGTTAAATGTTTTATGACATCTGCCTGCAAAGGGAATTTCACTATATACAGTGAAATCCCGTCGCAACGAATACCAATTAAACGAAGTAATTTGTTTCATTTGTCAATTAATTGCCTTTGCATTACTTACTTTCCTTTATCACGAAATTCCCTTAACAATAAAAACAAATTGCGGTGACTTGAAGTTCGCTGTAACGAAACTTCACTGTAATCATTGTTTGAATAAACCTTGTGCCTTAGTCATTAATATGACAAACGTAAAAGTTAAAAACAATGAAAGATTTGATGTATGGGCGATTCTCTATAAACTCTTCATTTTCTACATGGAATCTGTCTGGACATGGTTGTTTGAAATGTTCGTAAAGTTATATTACTATTGCTCAGAAAATGAATCTATTACTTAGGTTTGAAAAGGGGCAAATTTAAGTTTGCTTTTGTGATAAATCATGACAGGGGGTAACTCCCCTGCGTAGTATGACTAGGCAGGGGATTGTGTATTTGCACTTTGTTGTGTAATGTCTGCAAAATGATTAGAACAAAATTAGTTGCGAAAATAAATATAAATTTTGGAACAAGTCGAGGAAATGTTTCATAATTAAACTAATATGTTTCATAATTAAACTAATTAACATTAATAAAATCACTTACCAGAGGACTTTTGCAACGACCAAGATGCATACTTTCACCACAAATGTGGCTCTGAAACTAAACAAATTGACGTTTCATCACCGTTCTCAGCAGTTTCGACGAATTCACTCTGATTGCGTTTAACTTAATGCCAAAGAACATTGCCAAGCAAGAGTAATAGATTTTTCTGTTGAAGCTTTGAATTTGTGGCAGGGGACTGTTTAAAAAAACTCCGGAAAGAACTTGCATGACAATATGAAGTATTAGAAATACGTAATTCGAACTTATTTTATATTTAAAAAAAAAGCTGCATTATTCTATTTTTAGATGTTAATTGCCAAATTTATGTAGTGTTAATAGGTTTTTTGGAATATTACCTTGAAGTGTTAGACAATACAATTAGGATAGCCAGGGGACTGTGTTTTTAGCACTTAGATAATTTCTAGAAAAAAATAATAAATTGTTATTGCTCCAAATACAATTGGGCTACAAAGTATTAATGCTTTACTTGAATTGAGAGAGATGATTACTTTGTTACACTTTATTATTTTTAAAATACTCGGTTCGGACTGCCAATTACGAGTTTACAGAGAATCGCCCATATAACAAATTAAGACCTTAAAATAAAAATTATCTCTGTGTTTCCTTATAGCTTCGATATTAGAGAATCAGCACTGTTTCTCCAACGAATCCTCCTGATACGTTTTCACAGTGTTGAAATAAACACGCTTATTTTGGTAATTCTGAATCAAATTCGTTAAAAATAATAAGAAGCAAACCCTTTACATTACTTTCAAACTTATACATAATAAACTTTAAAAATCCACTATATCATGTTTTTAAACCGCCGAATCACAGCATGCTGCCAGAATTTAAACGATCTCTTAACATTTATTTTCCACAGCACATATTCGAGCCAACTTGTTTGCTTAAGAACTTACATCAATTTTAAATTCAAGTTAGGCGTAGTTTGAAGATCTTGCAGGAAACCTCTAAGGTATAAAATATGTTTTCATAACTTGCGAAGCAGAAAACATGCAAAAATAATTCGGATTATTAGGAACAGTGTATTAGCAGGTGAAGAACAGTTAGTAAACTTTCTTAGATAGAGAACATATCGTGGGGTTACAAGTGAAACACACTAAGTCAAAATTATTCATTTCCAGATTTTTAGTTTATCTTACACACAAAAATGAGCTGTTTCTACTGGTGAAACCCATTAAGTCATATCTTTATTATGCAATGTTATACTAGTGAAACACATTAAGTCGTATAATTAATGATAATTATTGATCAGCGTTTTCTTAAAATCATGTTTTTTGACTTAGTGTGTTTCACTTGTAACCTCACAATATGGTATTTTACCTGATTAAAAAATCAAACTAATATAAAAGTTTTAAAATAATTTATAACATAAAAAGATAATGTATAACCACATAAAAATTCGGATATTAATGTGCAAAAAAGAGTAAATTGATGGATATGTTAAAAAGAGTGTAACCCTGTTTATATGAACTAAGACAATCCGGATAATCGAAAATCTGGACAACCTGATTTATATGGATAACTAGCTAAACAAATATGTAAAGAGACAGACTTATCATTTATTATGATAAAAAAAAATCTGGCATGGACCCTACACTACTTTCTTTTACAAGTAAATTTCTCAGTAGTGGCCGTAAGTTAAAAAAAGGTGCTTGGAGTGAGCAAGGTTACAATTCAAATATTTACACCCACGAACCTGCCACGAAACAGTGCAGAAAAATGTTTTACAATGGTTAATTTTCTAAATATTGCCGATTTTAACATCAGTGAATTTTTCGCAAAATATCGTCAGTAGCGCCAAGTTGAACCCAAATTAAAAAAATATTTTTTTTTCGCAAATTTGTCGCCAATTTGACGATATGTCGCCAAGTTGGCGTCAAACACTTGGCGACCAATAGATTGGCGACATATCGCCAAGTGGTCGCTCCAATTCATATCAGTTGAGTCTGCATTGAAATTAACATTGATTTACCCCAAAAAAGGAGTAAAACACCCCCTTGGGAACATTCGAATGCAACCACAAGGGGAGGTGCACAACTAGACCATCCTCATAGCCTACATACCAAGCTAGAAGCTTCTACGGCATATAGTTTTTGAGTTATGCGACGCACATACGTACATACAGACGTCACGAGAAAACTCGTCGTAATTAACTCGGGGGTGGTTGAAAAGGATTTTTCGGCTGTTTATATGTTGGTAGGTACATATGTACGTGCTGACAGGTCGAAAAAACTACTCAAAATTCATTCGGGGGTGAGCAAAATCAAAATTTGGACCCAAATTTTAGTGAATTTTTTTTCGCGATCACAATACTTCCTTTACTGCGTAAAAGGAAGTAAAAAGGCCTGTTCAAAATAGAAAGAAATGGTTATGAAAAATTCAGAAATAAGCTACCGTGGTAAGCCAAAAGTAGTATCTGCAGTCGAGCTCAAACTGAGATATTACTCTTTTAAGTTTTACTCCACCATGCATTTAATTTAGATGATACTTTTTGAGATTTTTTAAAAAAATATTTCTCGTTCTCAAATGACCATAACACTTTGTATTTAGGTAAAATACGTCACAAAGCTACCTGGTCCCGGTAAGCTACCTGGCGATAACTCAATTTTGTTAAAGAGTGCAGATACCACTTTTGAGCTTAGCACGGCAGTAAGTTCTAAGGGAAATATTAGTCCCCGTCTTCTGTCTCAATATCAGGGGCGTTTAAGTAAATCGCAGTAGTGCAAATTCTTTGATTTATTGAACTAAATAAAAAATCAATGTTTGGCGTGAAAAATGGAAAAAAACGTTTATGTATGAAAATATAACTACAAAATGTGAAAAAGTCTATGTACGGACATAAAGCAACAAACGTAAAACTTTTATGCATGAAAATTATTGTATTTTTTTTTTTTTTTTTTGTAATTAATATGAGCTTACAGAGAAACCACTGTTTTTTTTTGGGGAGGGGGGGGGGAACTAGGAATTCTTGCTAGTTCTTTTTTCCTTTAATGACTCTTTAAACGGATGATGACTATTTAGACCATATATCTATACATTCTACCTTCTATTTGCATATAAAATAAAGAAAATGCCTAAATTGAGCAATGATGCAAATATTCTAATTCAAGACGAATATCCTAAAAAATATCTTTTAGAGTACTATCAATAGTTCCCTAACTATTCCCTATTCCAGTAAAAATGACAAATCCCTAAAATTTCGATTAGAATAGGGACAGAAGTTCCTCTGAGGACGTGCATGAGAGCAAGTACATAAACTTCTAAATAAGGACCGTTGCTCTTAACTGGAAATATTTGTTCCTTTATTTTTTATGGGACTGCATTAGTTGCCTCAGTTTTTTGTAAACCTAGAGTTATCCAATTTGGAATATATAGATCAAAAACTAAACCGAGCTTTTTTAAAGCTTGACTAAAACTTTTAAAATGATAAGTTGTTCGCTTATTTGTACTTATTAATAGTAAAAAATCTTTGTATGTTTCCAAACCTGTTTTGTATTGCACATAAAACAAAAGAGATGCCTAAATGCAAAGTACTTTGTGTGCACGTTTCAAAATGTTTCAAATCTGTAACTCGTAATTTTACTAGTATCAAAGTGTGAACAATTATTTTCAGTTAGTTATGTTATCTTGCAATTTTAATAAAATCTAATCTAGGGGAATAAATGAAGTTATTATCTAAACAAACATCCAACTTTTTCGGAACAAATCCAGCTAATATATTCTTAAAACGGTAGAACATTTCTTTTTAGTAAAATTTCTCTCGACGTAAATTTCTTTTAAAAAAAAAAAAAAAAAAACCTCATTTGCTTTCAGATTCAAAATGCATATAGTAGTAGAAACTCTCTTTGTGTATATAAATAATTGAAAGTAAGCTTCAGCTTTGTATAAGTTTAAAAATTCAGTGGTCTCCGGTATATGCCGCAAAATTAACTCGTGTCTCTCTGTTATCTTGGAAGATTTCAAAATCTGTAAAACGTGATTTGAATGCTAATTTGAGGCACCAGTTAAATGTATTTTGAAGGCAAATGTTGCATTTTAATATTATTATCCTAATTATTTCTATCATTTTACAAATTTTTTTGTGAAGAAAGTATTTCAAAAATGTGTTATTTATTTAGGTTTAAACAGTTACTGTTTAAGATTCTAGACTGAAACTTAAAAAAAAAAGTTACAGGTTTAATCAAACTATCACTTCAATTATTACCATATTCCATTATGCTGTGTAAATAATTTGTTAGTTAAATCAATATTGAATCATATGGACACAATGCAGTAACAGACGAAGATTATTTTCAATTATAATAGTTATCATAATTGGATTCATGTGTGTATAATCATTGAATGTAATTCAAGAAACTTTAATAAATTAGAATTTTATACTACTCAAACAATAATCATTTATGTAATTTAATTCTTTAATAAAAGTGCATACATTATTGCAAACATTTGACAGCAATTCAATTTGTCCACAATTGAAAGGCACTATTTTAAAAGGGCGGATCTCGACATGTTGTACACTAAACAAAATCTTTGCTCAGCGACGTTTTCAAACGCCGACATTTTATAATGACGACTTTTTTTGCGCCGGTATTTTTTAATTTTTGATCTTTGGCATTTTCAAAGGCTGTATTTTGCAAGTCGACATTTGTTCCTCGACATTTCCACCCCGAACCGCTAGCAGCATATTAGTATTAGAAGCACTGCCCAAAACATAAAATCCGTATAAATAAAACGAAGAACATATATGTACGTATATGTGTATGTTCTCGGATACAAATCCAGTTTACGTCGAATCTGGACCAAATTTGGCAGGGATGTACTTGGATACACGGGAAAGGTCGTAGAGGGGGGGGGGGGTGTCGAACGCCAAAAAAGTAAGGAACCGTTCGAATTTCAATTAAACGACTCAAAAATTGATTAAAACTGCTCTCTCTGTTCAAAATAATTATCGAATCTTCTCGATTTCGGTCTCATTGAAAAACTCGAAAAAATATCCTTTTAGGGGGATTTTTTTCCAAAAGTTTCTGAAACTGCAAGGCGCTAACTTCGCCCAGAAAAAAGACATGGGCCTTTTTAAATTTGGAAATATCCATTATAAATTGCATTTATTAAAATCGTCTGCACGAGCGTGAGGGCCGTGGTGGCCCGATCGGTAAGGCATCGGACTCGGGTCCGGAGGAACCCGGGTTCGATCCCAGCCGATCAGAGATCCACTGTCTTGATTAATGGTGGCTGGGAGGCGTTAAAAATGTCGTGGTCACAAAGTCCTCCAAGTGATACGATACCTCTGGGGGTACTGGGCCTAGGGTTTGCTCGACCTTAGGTTCTGGTTCAGAATTATAAACAGAGCGCTCTTCACGGCCCTATCCCGGTTAAACCACGAAGCTGTGGTAGGTACAGGGGATCCTGTAGTGTGAAATGAAATGCACGAGCGTGAAATAAATTAAATAGCTTGAAAGAAATTATTGATGGAAAAAAGGTGTTGAAAGCTTTTTCTTGAACATAAACAAATAAAGTTCTTGCTTTTGCTTTTCTTGTGGCGGGGGATTCGAACCTTTTTTGGTAATTGATTAATTTTTCGTACTGCGCCGACTTTAATCTAATTGGGACTTTTGCAGACACGCTTTTTTTGACAAAAAATTTGTTCTAAAAGTAGATCCCATGCGGAGCTGGGATACGCAGTACTTAATAAATGTGCAAATAATAATGAACAATCTGTTGAGCACAGGAAACTCTACAGACAGATTACTACTTCAACCGGTCGCACATCCGTTTCATGCTTCATGTTAACTTTAGAGAATTAATTAGTAACTGGAAGGAGCAAATTCAATCATTTGACTTGGAAAAGCTGAGGCAAAAATCTAAAGTTTCATGGTTTAACCAAAACTACGACGAATTAAACACACCATTTGCGTGAAACTAGTGGGGGAAAAAAAACAGATTTCTTCCAACGCATTGCACAAAAATATGTCATGTGATTTGATATTCTTGTTTCAAGATTGAAAGGCGTTACCCCTTACACCTTTTATACTTTTTCCATGATGTGAGACTTCAACTGAAATGAACACTCTATTTGGTGAAAATTAGAGCTGCTTCCGTTAAATGAGTTCAACTAATAAAGTTTATCACTTTATTTTCTAAATACGCCATCCCTTTGAACACATTCAAGAGTTAAATTTAACAAATTATGGGATGATGTAAGTGAAAATTTACAAAACAACCCACATTGGTAAACATTAAATTTTGATGCATACAGAAGAAAAATTATTGTTGCTTAATAAGAAAAAAAAACATAAAAAGTAAAAACTTTTTTTACATCAAGGTAATGAAAATAAAAACGAAAGAACAAAAAAAAAATAAATAAATAAAATAAATAAATAAATAAATAAATAAATAAATAAATAAAAACATAAATAAATATTTTTTATCACTTCTATGATCACTTATTATTTGAAAATTAGCAAAACATTTTTCGGGTGGGAGTTTTTACACTCTGCAATTTTTAAAGATCATAATTGCTCCTTTTTGAGATTTATCCTCTTCGTCCTCTTAAAAAAACACCCTTCCAAAATTTTCGTAATTGCAGAAAATGAAAAATTTCAGCATTTAGCTTTAAACCCAAACACCTCTTTATAGAGACCGAAAATTGTCCTGTACCTTAGAAACTAAAATCGCGTTACTTAAATAATTAAGCTAATTTGGAGCTCTTTTGATGACGATGTATGGCTCTCTTTCAAAAATGAAATGGGAGAGGAGTGGACTAACGTACGGCTTGCGCTATTTGTATCTAGAACATAAAACGAAAGACCGTGGCTAATTAAAGTGCTTTTATAATCATTCGGTATAAGCCGATATGCTCCAGCAATCTTGCAGCTTTGTTCTGCAATTCACATGGTAGTAAATGAAGCATTGTAAATGACGTCCTTTTTAATACGCTTTTATTAGCTTCACATGGTGGGTTTGTATGCATGTATGTATATAACCCTGAATAAAAGGTAAGTTCTTTGCAAATATAAAACTGATACATTTAATACAAAAATTAATACTAAAAGCTAAACTATATTACATGTTGGTGTACTATAAGTGTTTCAAATGTTTGCATGTAACTCGAAAAAGGATAAAATTCCACGTTCTTTGCGGATATAAAACTAATATATTTAACACTATTTTTAATACTAAAGGCTAAACTATATTACATATAAATGTATTTTGTATGTTCATGTAAACTTATAATGCATCATGGTTTAAAGCTCTTTATAGTTTGATTAACTCTCAAAGCGTATTTTTTAGTTCTTTTAAGTTATAATTTAATTTTTATTAGTTTCACATGTGGGTTTGTTTGTATGTATGTATGTAACTCTGAATAAAAGACGAAATTCACGTTCTTTGCAAATATAAAAGTAATATATTTAATACTATTATTAATACTAAAGCCTAAATTATATTACATGTTGATGTATTATAAGTGCATGTAAATTTAGCGGATATCTAATAGTTCTGAAAATCAGAGGTAAATCAGTTAAAGTATCATGACAATATAGTTTAACCTTCAGTATTAATGATAGTATGAAGTATATTACTTTTATATTTGCAAAGAACGTGACTTTCTTCTTTTGAAAATTTTTCAGAACGACTTTAGGTTACAGTTGTACTTTGATAAATTACGAAAATAACTAACAAGCACGAACTCTGAAAGCGTATTTTTTGTTTTTTAAACTTTAATTAAAATTATTAATACGCTTTTATTAGTTTCACATGTGGGTTTGTTTGTTTGTATGTATGTATGTATGTATGTGACTCTGAATAAAAGATAAAATTCCCGTTCTTTACAAATATAAAAGTAATAAATTTAATACTATTAATTATACTAAAGGCTAAACTACATTACATCTTGATGTATTATAACTGTTTCAGTTGTTTTTATGTAACTCTGAAAGAAGATAAAAATCGCGTTCTTTGCAAATATAAAAGTAAATTTATTTAATACTATTATTAAAATGAAGGCTAAACTATATTACATGTTGATCCGTCATAAGTGCGTCTAAAAGTGCATTTTTTAGTTTTTTTAAGTAATTCAAAGATTATTTCTTCAAAAGCGTGTTAATCCAATGAAATTCACCGCAGAAAAATTTTAGTTCTGGGGTAGTTTTAAAACTCTTGATAAGAAGTTATTCATTGTTGCATAGATACATAATTTTTAGATTCTTTCATTTGAAGGGTTTGGAGAATGAAGGACCTATTCTATATTTTTTGAAAATACGATTTGGACAAAGGAAAGTAATGTATACAGGTAAGCAAACGAAAATTGGTACTTAAAAAAATAGATGTCATTAGACTAAATTATACGCTTATTTAACGGCAAAACTAGAAAACAAAAAAGCTGCAACTACTACAAAAGTAAAACTTTGAGCTTTAATTGATTGCAATTTCGGTTTTATCACATAACCTCTTCACCTCCCAAACCCTTCAATTAAGGCTTCGGACTCGAGTTTACTTTGTTTAACAAAATTGTTATTAAATTTCATAAAGTAACTTGTGTTAACTTCGTTTTAAATCATTGGTTTTCTTTTACCTTCAAATACATATTTGATGTTTGAAAGGTATTCCTCTTCTTTATTTTTTTCTCCTCTAAATACAACTGAAAAAAGAAAGATCCGTAAAAAAAAGAAAAAAAGAAAAAAAAAACTATATTCGAGACAAACCAGAAAACAAAGAGACTACCACAAGTGCAACAATAAAACTTTTGAACTTTAGTCTAAATTCGGGCTTTGTTACAACTCCTTTATCTTTAAAACCTTTCAATTACTAAGAAACACTTTTTGATTGCGAAAACTTACTTTTTTGTAAATTTTTTGTACGCCACTGACTAACGTTTAAGAATTTTCTGTAACTTTTTTTTTCTTTTCTTCGAACCATACTTCTGAAGCTATTACGATGCACAAAGTCTAGAAATGCAGCATATTCAAATTCTTATCAAACTCCAACAATTTATTGAAAATTTTAAATAAGTCACCATTATCCTACAAAATGCATTCAATATCGATGAAAAAAAATGATAAAATAAAGAATGACACTCACACATTACAGGGTACCCCGTACCTACCACTATACACGTGAGTTGACCGGTTGGATGAGTTGAAAATTGCAGCTCAGAAAATTGCTGCGCAGAAAATTGTGCTCTTTTTTTTTTTTTTTATCTAGACTAGCAACCCTTGATCCAAAACCTTCAGAGCTATTTAATTGGTACTCGGAGGACTTTGACTATGAGCACATTTAACGTGCCCCAAGGTCACCATTAGTGGACATACAAGAATCCTCGAACGGCTGGGATTGAATACGGGATCCTTCGGTTATGATCGACATTTGACTGATTAGGCCACGACGACCTTATAAAGAATACAGTAATAAATAATTAACATTAAATAAGAATTAGGAAAAAGACATCGACAAGGATATTTTTTTTTTTTGATAAGGCGTGTCTGGACACACACAAAAATAAAATCTCCTCAGTTTTCCATTAGTTATGATTTTAAGAACTTGTGAAATGTAAATTAAGAACTAATTTACATATCGGCTGAAACTTTACCTTAATAATAATCCTACAGCATAAAAAAACTAAAATAAATAAATAACAGGTTATTTTTTGAGACTGAAGCTTTGAACTTTTTTTTTCCAGTTTGGGATTAATCTGCATAAAAGAAATACCGCAAAAGAAATCGTTTATCCACGAAACCGTTTTTACTTTTCTCAACAACTTAACAGAACTCTGCTTCTTTTCGTGTCTCCAGATTATTGTAAATAACATTGTTTTTGTTGGGTAAACAGCAGTAGAGGAAAGAAAGGCAGGAAAAGCTTATTGTCGCCGAAAAAATAAAATAAAATCTTTTTGTTCGGAGTAGTGAAACGGCAGGAGGGGAAAACGGAAAACATGTTAGTCAGCTCCACTTCCAATTGGAGCCGAGATATTTTTTCTTCTTCTTGTGTGAGGCGATCTGCTAAACTTATTTATTAGAGCCAGGAGAAAATGTTTTAGTTGCATTTGTTTTTTCTGAAGAGATATGAATTTTTTCTTCTAAAAAATTATTAACTTATACTGAGGGATAATGCATTTTCGTTCATATCTTTGTAACTAAGCTTCATTTTTTCGGTCATTTTCTTGCCCGAATGAGGAAAGGAGTGGGAATAAATAATTTAAATTATGGTTTGAAAAAACTAAAAAATAAGCTTTTAAACTACATTTTATGATTCTCTAACCCCTCTGAATACTGTTGATCTCAATAGCTCGAAAAGCTTCTAGCTATCCTTAGTTCACGCTATAAGAAGTTTCCCCAGCCTTCTCAGCGTTAAACTTCCAGTGCAAGATCAATACAAACTTCGAGATAAAAGAATTTTCGAGTTAAAAGGCTTCTAATTATCGAGACTCCACTGTATTTATGAATGGTTTGGGTTATTTGAAAATCAAATATCATTTTTTTTTACTTAAAGAAATATGCTGATTAATGATTCTGAAACCGCACCTAAATTGAATTATGATTCTTTGAAGAGTTTCCCCCATGATCCCTGATAGCACAGTGACCAAAATGTGACGCTTTTGTGACCCGTGACGCGCGTCACAAGCGCAGTCGCAACCACGTCACCGCGACTTACGAATGTCCGACCGCGGTGACGTCACAGTGCGACTTTACAGTGACGGCGCATGACGACCCAATTGCAACCGAGGTCACCTAGTGACGGTTTGGTGACCTCACATCGCAGTCACAGCGACCGATGTGACCAGTCAGTGACCTGTGTGTGAAGTTGCGGCGGCGTCACAATGCGACTTCACAGTGACGGCGCCCGACGACCTGTCATAAAATATTTTTTTTAATTTTGAAAAAATAAAAGAGTCTTTTACTGACATCAGAAATCACTGATATAAGAACCTGGATTGAATCAACATACTTTCCGCCAACCGTTACGCTGCGAAACCCATTGTCCCACGCCTGGAATCGAACCCGGGTCGTCTGGATGCAAGCCAAGAATTCTAACCACTATACTAGACGAGAGTTACAAGAGGAAACTCAAAAAGTAAAGAGCTGCTGAAGGTCACATTGTGGTCACAAAGTGAGTCACATCCACGTCGATGTGACAGTTTTAAGTCACAATGCGACTTTACCACGACGTCAGAGAAAAGTCCCACTTGCGTCTTCAGGCGTTGCTAATGCAATGCTTTTGTAACCCTCGCATGCGTCACAAGTGAAGTCGCAACCAACAAGTTACTTACGAATGTCAGCAACGGCGACTTCACAATGCGACTTTACAGTGACAACGCCTGACGACCCAATTGCAACCTAGGTCTCCCAGTGACGATTTAGCGACCTCACATCACAGTCACAGCGACCGATGCGACCAGTCAGTGACGTACGCGTGAAGTCGCGGCAGCGTCACAGTGCGACTTCACAGTGACGGCACCTGAGGACTTCTCCGCCTTGTGACTTCTCCGCGAGCTGACACTCGTAAGTTGCTGCCACATCTTTGCGACTTCGCTTGTGAGGTATCACAAAAGCGTCTTATTTTGGTCACTGTGCAATTCGTAGTCACATCCCCGTTTGTTGCGACTTTTTTAAATCGCAATAATGCTTTGAAGAATTTCATTTAAAAGTCACAAATAAGGCGCAAAACCAGCACTAAGTGACATCGACTGCCTTCGTGCTACCAGGCGTCGTCACTGCAACATCGCACTTTTGATGTCGCCGCGAATTTTCATTCGTAAGTTGCAGCCACCTTTTTGGGACTTTACTTGTGACGTACCCGAGTCACAAAAGCGTCTTATTTTTGTCACTGTGCTATTCATAATCATACCCCGTTTTCGCATCTGCTGTAAATCACTACAGGGCTTTACAGCGACGTCATTTAAAGGTCACAAGTAAGTAAAGAAATTTGATAGTGACAATGATGAGAAGCCGCATAACCGATACAAACTATCAAAACGTCGCATCAAATACACAATTACACGACAACGGTTTCCGTGACTGTGTCATGTTGTCACGGAATAGTCACAAATTGTCCAAAATTGCATTGACGTTGTAAGGGCCGTCACTGCAATTTTGACGTCATCACGGATTAACATTCGCAAGTGGTTGTCACTTGGTCGCTTTTGTTACTGCTGTCTGTTAGGAAGTGATTGAGGCTCTTAAAAAAAATTTTTGACTGATTTTGTAACGTAAAATTATTAATTCGGTATTATTAATTCGGTCTTCAATCGGTAAAAAAATATTTTAATGAAAATTCACATTAAGGTCACAATGTGACGTCTCCACAACATTACATTGTGACCGGTCACAATTCAGCTGTCATAGCGACGTTGTAGTGAAGTCACACGCAAATGTCGCAAACGAGTCACAATGTGACTTTTGTGCGTCGTCACAATTGAGTCACGGTGTGACTGTGACGCTTGTGACTCGCAGTGACGTCACTGTGACTTATCCGTGACACATTGTGCTATTAGGGATATAAGCAAGAAATAAAAGTTATGAACCACTCGAAAAACAGTTTTAAATAATCAGACATTTAAGAGTTTAAAATAAAAGCAATGCATTTTTATCAAGTCGAACTTTTTTATTTAAAGTAAATCTAATGCATTCAGTAACATATTTTTTCATCAACAAATAAAATCGATCTGTTTTTCGCAAACCAGTTCTGGCAACAATCTATCTTTCCATAATGAAAAAAAAAAATGGCAATCGATAACATACGTTGGAAAATATTTTTTATGCTGAAGTCACACAGAGTTAAGTGTTTTTCTAGCATAAAGTGTTTTCCTAAGAACTTAATTAATATGAAATGTGTGTTATTTTTGCAACGCCTGAAGCGCTTTGGAGCATAATCTAATACAGTTTTTTCATCTCCCTTAATCTCTGTGAGCTGCTAGTTATTATGAGGCGCGTAATCTTATCAGCGACTAAACTAAAACAAGACTCTGATGAATTCCTCTCATTATCTGCTTTTTTTTCTGGGTAGGGAGAAAGGGATGCCTAGAATAATATTAAATTGATTTTTTATAAATCTTTTACTATAGGTTTGTTTATAAACTGATTGTGTTTTATGCAATTACGAGCGTTACTGCTTTGGCTGCGGTAAAATTTAAATGAAGATGGCCGCGAGTTCATTGTTGCTGCTTTCAGAAGCTAAGAATTTAAAGAGTTAAGTTCTACAGCAGCAAGTATCTTAAGAGACTTTCTTGCGTCCACCACAAAACAGGCCTGTATTTTTTTTCTTCCAAATAGTTGTAATCAGTTTGTTTTAAATCAAAGCAGAGTAACCTTTCGCTGAGAAAAACTTCCTGAATTCGTCGATTGCTTTTTTTTAAGCATACTCGTATTTATTTCTTCAGAAAAAAAAAGCTTTCGGTGTAGCATTTATGTTGTGTATTATGGGGGAGTTACCATAACATAGATTTTATCAAAATCGCATTACATTTCCCTTCCAACACTGTTTAAATACATCAGGCTTACTGTTGAATTGTTCCAAAATTTTTTAACGTGTACATATTGGCAGTTTTAATTTATTTCATAAGTTAGTTAAAGCACATTTGTTTTATTTTTGAAAAAAAATGCATATTTTGTACTGCTTACAGGGCGGGGGGGGGGGGGGAGATTTCAATCGTTGAGAAGTTTGCTATCTTTATCCATAGGCGTCAAACTTTTGGTACCATGAACTTCGCGAGAATTATTTTTCTTTTGCATACGTGAATAAGAGTGGGGGAATAACCTAAAGCGTTCTTTTTTTACCTTCTGAAATTTAATTATCATAGAATGATCTGGTTTACAGACAAAGCCAACAATATGCTTTATTTAATTCATAAATAAAACCTGAATACAGTCTCAAGCAGTTTTGTCTCTGTAGAGTAATCATTTTTTATGTTTAGGAATGAGCAGTTTTGTACCTATACAACACACAAAATTTTTTCTTTCATCTTAATTCAAGTTAGCATGTACTTTTTCTTTTCAAATTCCTTTATTTAAATTTATGACAAATTTCTCTTCTTTAGATAAGATTCTCTTTGCTCAAAAGTCTAAATAAGGTCATAAAGTCTAAATAAGGTCAATAATGTCTAAAGCCATAAATTGCCTAAATAAGATGGCTTAATAAGAGATTATACAGAACAATGCATTATATTAGCTTTGAATTCGTAACGTTTATAGAAAATGATTATTGCACAATCTTAGTTCGTTAGGAAAAGTGAGATATAATTGCATCAACAAGTGGCTTTCAACATTATGAATGAGGTATTATGTAAACTTTGACTATGTCAAGTAGTATCGACTTTTGGGTGTAAGTATTTTCGCCACTTTTAAATAACACGAAGAAATGGAACTAGTGGACGTTAATGGATAAGAGGGAAAAATGTTTCAAATAACATAATGAGCGATATTTTGTCTATATTAATGGATAGTGGGAAAAGTAATGATAGGCAGAAAAAAAAATGAAGTTGGCACGTAAGATGATCAATACAACAATGTCCCGTTATAATGCAAGGTTTGGAGGAAACATTTTGTCCTTGCATAATAACATAACTGCAGTAAACTTGAACTTGTTTTTGAAGTGAAACTTTTTATGCGCAGACTTTGATATTCTGATCCGCAACTTTTTTGTGTCTCGTAAGGGATGTAGCTGTTTTTTAATTGTTGCCAAAAACAATGAAAAATAGTAGTAATTGTACGGTGAAAAAAAAATTTCCTCTTTTTAATTGTTACCAAAAGTAATAAAAACTAATTTATGTTGCTGTCTTGTGACAGCCAGGCTGGCAACTGGGGATGTGCTGCTACGCTTTTCCAACTGTACCTCAGTAAACCCTCCCCTTCCGCTTCGTATCCAAATTGCGGCGAAGGAGAGGATTGGTATCTCCATCTGTCTGTTTTAGGAGTAACTAGCTTATTATCCGGCGTTGTTCGGTATTGCATTATGTTTAACTTATTTTATACTAAAATGATATTGGTGAGCCTTAAATTGATAATTCATTGTTAATTGTAATCTTTGTTGGAAAATATTCATATTTAAATGTGTTAAATTTTATCGATTTCTATGCTTATCTCTGTTACTCTATACATTCCAAGTTGGAAGAAAATTGCCATTTTAAGACAAAACATTTGAATTTTGAGCTTTTTGAATTTTTTTAAAATTTCAAAAAACTGCCGTTTTGAATTCTAGTGCATCATGAAAATCTGACGAAAACTGTGGATTTGTATAAGGAACAAACATACAAATATACATCCATCCATTTATATATATATATATATATATATATATATATATATATATATATATATATATATATATATATATATATATATTAGGGTGGGTCGAAAAAAAATAATAATTTTTTTTCGAAACGCTATACCGCGGAAAACTTGCCTCTAGGGTAGGTAAGTAAAATGCAGATTAAACAGAGGAAAAATATTGAGTCCCCAGCTAGCGCATTGTACTTGAAATTTCGATTTTTTTCGAAAATTAAGTCATTTTCCAAATTTTTTTTGCAATACTAAGTCAACAATATTTTATTCCGCTACAGTGAAAATCCTTTACTCAAAATGTTGAAAAACCCATAAAGAATGTTAACTGGTCAAGATCGTTCAATTTGCGGTGGCGCAAGAGACTTAAAAATCGGTAAATTATTGCGTTTTATGCTCGCAGCAATTCTAGTCGGCATTGTTGCCCGGTGAATGGCAGTCATTACTGTTCCTGTATCAAGCTTTCAACGCATTTCTCACATGGAAATTAGTTCGTTCGAGAAATTTGAAAATGAAATTGATAAAAACTAGTCATAAAGATTATGAATAGCACGCTTGAACTAAGTCACATTGACAGATGCGCATAATATTGAAAAATACAGCATTGACCTGTGATCGCTCCAGAATTTCTAGCAGAGCAACGGCTGTTGAAGCTTCAAGTATGATGAAAGATATGAATATCGTTACTAATGAAGGCCACTCTCACATTATTAACAAAAGCAATATTAGAAGGGAAAAAAGCTAAATATAGGGAACTTTAAAACCAATGCATTGAAGAACGCATTCCGCCCTGAGGACTTTTTTGATGGAAGGACGAATAACACCCTCGTAATTGAGAATGTTAACCAAAAACATTTTCGACGATACATAAAACAGGAACATTATTCTTTAATACAAAAATATGGATTTGTGTGTTTGTTGGTCACGTTACACCATTAAGTGAAACTGCTCAGAACATTGCTGATAGCATTATCTCTAATCTGACTGAGTGTCTTTTTTCCTTAGACGAACTAGATGTATTAGGATGTTACGGCACAGTTATTAACCAGGGTTGGAGAAAATATTTATACGTTTTATAGAACAACAAAACACCTCTACTATGGGAAGTTTGCCTTTGCACTTTAACGAGTTGTCTTTCTAGAGCATTTGTTCCAAGCCTTAAAATGTGAAACGGCTATGCTAAAATCATTTAGTTGCTAATTAGTATCCATCTTCATAAGTGCAAAAAGCTTCCAATACTGGATTTTGAAAGGTATTGATTTTGAAGTACCAGGCATTGATTCCAATTTTGAAACAAAGAGCAACAATACCTGTATGCATAAGTTATGTTATAAAGTCAGGCAGCTGCATAACTGCTTGCGAACCATCAGGTCCTCGTTCCCACTCACGTTTCCACCCCTTCAGATAAAGACAAACTGTTAGTATGTTTTTATTCTCAATCATACATGTTTGTAGGGCTCAAATTAAAGAAAAGCCAGTACATAACAGATTGTCCTGCAAATATTTTTGAAGCAACTCAAATCCATACGATTTCTATGGGAGAGTTTGATTAGAGTAGTTGATCCTGTGATTTAAAGAAATGCATTATTTGCCCATCAAGAGAACTTGCTTCTTAGGATGATAGTGAATGAAGGAAAACACATCAGTAAGTTAGGTTTCAGAAAATTATAAAAACTAGAAAAAAATCCTGCAAACCAGATCTCAGAAATTAGCCTTCAGGCAATAAACTGCACAGAAATAATTAATCGGATTACTATTTCACTTACACCACTTCATTTTTTTCCGAAGAGTTTCTGATGATTAATCGTGGACTAAAATCACTGCTGGTGAAACTGGTGACGGATGGGTAAGTTCTTATTTAACACAAAACAGCTAAAAAAATCGTCTTCGAGAAGAACCGAGATGGTTTCATAAGATCTACCCTTGAATCTAAAGCTTCGATGCCAAAGTTTTGCAGCAAGTACAGCTTCGACTTAAACACACGAGACTTTTTGCAATACAGTAAATAAATTTACTGTAATAAAAAGTTAAGATTAATGTGCTCTTTTAGTACCTTTTCTATGTTCACTTCATTATACTAAATTGTAGTGTAAACTAAAAAAATAGTTATCTTATAACACACAGAGCTCAGAATAATTTACTACATATTCCATTAAGGTTTTAGTATGTACCTTGAATGCAATAGTTTATCGTTTTTGAATCTTTTGCGCTACCATAAATTGAATGATTTTGACCGGTTAATATTCATCATACTTGAAGCTTCAACAGCCGTTGCTCTGCTCGAAATTCTGGAGCGATCACAGGTCAATGCTGTATTTTTCAATATTATGCCCATCTGTCAAGGTGACTTAGTTCAAGCGTGCTATTCAGAATCTTTATGACTAGTTTTTATCAATTTCATTTTCAAATTGATCGAACGAACTAATTTCCATGTGAGAAATGCGTTGAAAAGCTTGATACATTGAACAGTAATGGCTGCCATTTACCGGGCAACGATGCCGACTTGAATTGCTGCGAGCATAAAGCGCAATAATTTACCGATTTTTTAGTCTCTTGCGCCACCGCAAATGGAACGATTTTGACCAGTTAACATTCTTTATTTGTTTTTCAACCATTTTAGTAAAGGATTTTCACTGTAGCGGAATAAAATATTATTGACTTAGTACTTCAAAAAAATTTGGAAAATGACTTAATTTTCGAAAAAAATCAAAATTTCAAGTACAATGCGCTAGCTGGGGACTCAATATTTTCCCTCTGTTTAATCTGCATTTTACTTACCTACCCTAGAGGCAAGTTTTCCGCGGTATAGCGTTTCGAAAAAAAATAATTATTTTTTTTCGACCCACCCTAATATATATATATATATATATATATATATATATATATATATATATATATATATATATATATATATATATATATATATATAGTTGATAGATAGTTGACAGTCTATTAACCAGAAATCTACCTGAAGAGTGAAATGGCTAAAAAAAATGTGGTATTGAACTTCGCATATGAAGACATTGTTTTAAGTGAAAATTCTCTGTAGTCGTCTCCACGTGATCGACATATAATGTCTTAGAGTCTACCGAAATTTTAAGATCATTTCCAAAGTGTTAGACTATTTTTCAGTTCATAATTGATAATCTGAATGTTAAGCAGCGTAGTTTATATCTTCTTATTTCGAGTAATTTAAAATTTGCGAAGAGGGTAATATTTTGCTCTCTTAAAATGAACTTTTCATTTATGATCTCATTATAGCTATCATTGCGTCAACAGTTTCACAAAACAAAACTAAAAGATAGAGTTTTAAATTTCTATTCATTGAAAATATCGGAATTAATTACTTCAAACATTGTACGATATTTTCATATCAAAATCAAAATATATATCTGACTCTAGTTCTGGAAAACGCTCTAAAGCATTTGTAAGATTATGTTTGCCCAGTCTCGTGAAATTGACTGAAGTAAAATGATTGTAAATGTGCAAAATAATCCTAATCTAGAGAAGCTAATTTACATCCAGTTATGAAAGTGCTTTTGTCATGGAGATATTAACTATTCGTCTCTTGATGCTTTGGTTATTAACAAAGGTAACATTTAATATTCAGTAGTTATCCGTTATCTGGTTGAATGGGTTGTTTTGTTGTGTCAGAGTAGGAGGTTTTATTTAGTTATGAAAAAAATGAGTGTTTTTAATGAGGGGTTTC